>JAPYYV010001511.1:0-31986 GCA_030522625.1 Copidosoma aretas | reverse complement strand
GTAAAAACCCCTAGATGGTGCTTTGGTCCCGCGATTACCGTTCTGCACGGTAATTTTTATCCGGAATGCACCATAAATTTTATGGAAAATTTCTCTCAGTGTGACTAGTACTTGTAAAAACGCGTAGAGACGTGAGTTTGTATATACTATTACACGTGTTAGGTAGGTAGGTTACTCGAATAACATCAATTAGGTGAAAAAGTACGTATTATAAGATCCAACAAAAGCGTAACGCTGCCAAAGGAGGATTCTCCCATTTCATTTACCTTATTATTGCATTTAGACACTTCCGCTCTGCCTTCGGTCAGCGGCTCATCCCCTCACCTCTCGACTCTTGTCCCCACGGACGGCGTTAACGAGAGCATGGATGTTACGTATATGCTTTAGAAGCGTCGGAAGCGCTTCATCACTTGGTTCACCTCTTTAAGACTTTTGCACGAGCTTTTGCACGCGAAAGTACACACAATCTATTTCGTCTCTCATTTGATCGCGCAGATTAATGTAATAATGATAATAATAATTATTATTTCAACAATGTTAATAATAATATTAGTAATAGCGCGAAAACACCAAAATTTGATCATAAAAAATGTATGCGCGTGTTGGCGCTAGCAGGGTATACACATGGATGAAAAGCGCTTGACGTCGGATTGAGCGCAGCAATCCAGCCGACCGCTCGAAAGAGACTGACGACTCCTCTGTGAAGAAGGAAAATGAAAAGAAGGGAAAACTGAGCCCGGCTCCTCGTGACGTTTATTATTTTGGCATTCGTTCGGAGTAAAGCCTATTCTGTAGACGTCGACGCCACCGCAGGTATGCCGAAGTCGTTAAATGAACGGAAAAAGGAGGAGCACAAGAAAAGAGATGGGGCGCGGAGATAAAGGGAACACTGCACTTGTCGAGGGCCCAAGACAAGAAGAGAAAATAAAGCGTGGGCAATGGGCATGCAGGGAAAGGGACGTGGGACCTCCTCCGACGCACTGCAGGTATAGGTATATATCCACCTGGGCGTGCATACATTATACCTATATGTATCTGTGTTAATGGACATAAGACTAATAGAGTTAATCTCCAGACAGGGTCATTAAGGGGAGAAGGGAGGTATGAAAGGACGATTGAAACACGGTATTCCGAGGTCTCTATCAAACATTTTAGATTTTATTTCCATTTAAATTTAGGGTATTCCGTTGTGTATCAGTGTATGAATGTCCATGCGTCAAGTAATTACTGTAGCTATCATCAACATTATTAACCAACTATCAACAAGTACGTGTTATAATTAAGACCTGCATGCAACATTATTACAACAACAAATTGTTTGAAAAAGCGGTAGTATAGATTTTTATACTTTTATCATAAATTTCGCATGAAAATTTACAAAACAAAACTACCCTATTAATATTCGATGTCATTCTAGGAATAGTATAGACGTACGCTAACAAATTTTTAAGGATTGTGATTTTATCAACATCTTGTATTATAAAAGTAAACATATTTCTTTTGAAGGTTTTTTTCAAAGGCAACTAACTATATTTCATACCAGGATGGTTATTTATCGGCGGTCGATTAAGTAGATTCTGATGATTGTATGTATTTTATTACTGTATTTAGATGCATCGTATAAGATATATATATATGTATATTTGTTTTAACATGTCAATTAAATTTTCTCTGGTCGATACGTTTTTATAATCAAGCAAAATACTAAGTGGTTAAACTATATATATTTGCAAGAAAATATTTTCCAAAAGCAACACAGACTATTGTATACTGTTTTCAATGCGAAAAAATTTTTGTAATTGTGAAAAATCGTGTAATCAAAATTTGTTCAAAATCGAGAAGTTTGGATGATCAGAAGGTAATCCAATAATTTTCTTTTAAATGATGGATTTTTTCTATTCATTGAGATGGTAACTTTGAATTTGAAAGGTACTTTTTAATTTTTGCATACGATGCTAATTTTAACGAATTCTATTCGTAAAATGTGATGATGAGACCTATAGCCATTGGCTGCATGCCATTCAGTCACTAAAACATTTTTGGCCAATCAAAACTGCATTGCCATCTTCTCGAGGGTTACAAGTTATACTACTTTATGGAAATTCAACATATGTCTTCGTCGCTTGTGCATTATTGGGCGTGTTCAAAAAATATATATTTTATAACCTGGAAAATTCGTTCCAAAACTGCCTAGAAACTTTGATCAATTACGGAAACGAATAGTACTTTTGGTCATCCCTGACGAGAGCCACGAGAGAGTGAGAGAAGCTGAGAGTAAAAGGAGTCGCATTAGTCGCAAATGGAAACGGACTCCATGACGTATAGATACATATACTCATTTTTCGACATCTGTTAATGTCTTCCACTAGTACGATTAATCCATTCAAAACAGATCCTGAAGGCATAAAAAGGCATTTACACTGCAAAAAAATAATCTAAAATTATTGCATCTGCGGGTTTTACGATTAAACAGGTAATTTATTTTATTATCTTTCTCGCTCGTCATCCATTCTGCAGAGTTGTGAAATATTTCTATCAAAATTTTACTTACCGTAGTATTTTTATTCTTCGAATGTATCTTCTGATGAAGCGAATAGATGTTTTAGGTATACAGACTGTTCAAAATCTGTTCAATTATGAACAGAAATATTATGTTTGAAATTGAACAGAATACACACTTTTTGCGTAAATTATATTTTACACGTATTTCACGTTAAAAGTACAAAAATCTTGTTTTATTTAACAATTGTACTCATATCTTATTCACAGACTTTGTGTACTAACTACAACTATTGTGTTGGAAAGTTTTTTGTAATTTTTACAAAAAATAGGTGTGAAATAGCAAATTACACAAAATGCAGTTGTCCAGAGAATTTGTTTTAGTTGAAATGATGTCAAAAATTAAATACATACAATGCCTGGATATCTTTTTCGATTGATGTAAAAACATTTTGAGACATTTTTTTTTGCTAGAGAAGATTTTCGATTGTTTTTTGCTTTATTACACAACTCCAAATAATTTAATTGTCAACGTAACCTAGTTACGCTTGCTTGACACGCCTATACTCATCGGCAAATCGTTATCAATTCTCTAATGTAATTTTACTTATTTTATCATTTATCGTACAATCCACAGAGATTAAAACTCTTCTACAGTCAATAATAGTCAATTGATCGGAATATTTTTTTCAGGAAAATGAAGTGGTTCTTTTTATTATTGGAAGCACTTATTTTATTCGAAGGTTCTGTTGCTCCACCTGTTACAAAAGAGAAGGAAAAGGAAACGGAAAATGAAGTTGAAAACAAATTCGAACTGGTATTTTTTAAACAAATTGTCTCATCTAGATACGGATGGATTTAGTTGCATATTTTTAAATTTATTACTTCTCTAGGATTTAGAGTACCAACGATACTTTAAAGAAGTGGTAACAGCACTGGAAGGAGATCCTCATTTTCGTAAGAGATTAGAGGAAATAGACCCTGGTGATATTCGTGTAGGTACTTATGTTATAATATTAAACAATTTTTTTTTCTCTTTAAGTTGGCAATCAATCATTTGTATTACAGTCTGGAAAAATAGCATACGATTTAGATCTAGTGGGTCACAATGTAAGAACAAAATTGGATGAGATTAAGAGGGAAGAAATCAGTAGATTAAGGCGAGAAGCCACAAATGCATATGAAATGAGGAATGATATACATAAAGATCACGTAAGAAGTAAGCAAAATGCCGAACACTTGGATCATGACAATCCCCATAGTTTTGAAATAAAAGATTTAAACAAACTGATTAAAAAGGTGGGCTGTTATATTTTCACATAAAACATAAAATGAATTGTCAATATTTATATTAATTTATAGACTGTTCAAGATTTGGAGACATCAGACAAGAATAGAAAAAACAACTTTGATGTATACGAAATGAATAAACATCGTTTAGTGGTGGAGAAACAGAAAAGTAAGATAACTTGTAAATTATACATAACTGTTATTTGTGTCAGTGTATAAGAGTCTCATGTAATTTAATTTGTAAATGTAAAATATTATTTTCTATACAAAAAAATTCTGTTCTAGATATGACCGAACAACAAAGAGAGACATATCAACATGAGCTTGAAGAAAAAAAAAAAACCTTTCAAAACCACGAGCCAGTAACTACTTTGCTACTTAAAATTCAACTAACACGTTTATGATAAATTAACTATTTCAATTCTAGTTGCATCATCCAGGTAGCAAAAAGCAACTGGAAGAAATTTGGGAGGAAAATGATCATATGAAGGATCAGGAATTTGACCCTAAAGCATTTTTTCTTATGCATGGTATGTTCTTGGGGTAGTAAATAAATCAGTAAAATTTTGAGTAAAAACTAAATTGAGTATGTTGCTTTTTTTTCAAACCTAGATTTGGATGGAAATGGTGTTTGGGATGAAGATGAGCTAAAAACGATGTTCCTTAGAGAAATACACAAAATTTATCCAGATGGAAATACGGAAGTCGATCCGGTTGAAAAAGCAGAAGAGTTGGAAAGAATGAGGGAGCATGTCTTTAATGAAACTGATACCAATAAGGACAGACTCATTAGGTAAGACTAAAATAGTTTTTCTACTTTTTTTTATGCAATACACAAAATTAGTATAAGAGATTGAAACCAAGGTTCTAAATAATTTAACGATATCTTAATTCAATTAGAGTTCAATTAGATATTGAAATTAATTGATTAATAAATTAATTTTCAATCACCAATTCAATTCAATCTATATTGAAAAAAGTTACAGTTGACTCATATTTCAATCATAAATTAAATTAAATTGTGAATTAAGTATTAAGTTTTATTGATCAATTAAATACCTATCATTTACCAATTAAATTTATTCTTTATTGCAAAAATTTTTAATAAACCTCATTCTTTATTAACATCTTTAAATTAACAATTAAATTGAATTGTTAACTCAAATAATTTTCAACTGAGAATAAAATGTTAATCGTGATTGTTTCATTCGAAAATGAAATATTTTAATACCTTGATTGAAACTAACAATCACTGATACAACGATTTTAACAATGACGTTCTTTGTTCCATGCAGTTACAAAGAATTTTTAGTACAGACATCTAAAAAAGAGTTTGAGCAAGATCCAGGTTGGGAAACACTCGACCAAAAACCAATGTTTACTGACCAACAATTTAAAGAATACACTCGGTTATATGAAGAGGCTATTGCCCAAGGAAAGGTAAGATAATTAAAAAGAAAATATTTTAAGTTTCTTGTTTGCAGTGAGCATGTGAATCCTTAAATAACTTTTCAGTAATCAATCGAATCACGTTGTTTCTTTCTAATTTTTTTGATTTTAGTCAAAACGAAGTGATTATTTTCACAAAATCCGCGTAAATACGTAGATATAATGAATAATATCCACGTAAATAATAAGAATATCAATACATACCTCGAGGTGTTTTCTGTACTGTACAACATCCACGTGTTTATGTGAATTTGGTGTGAATAGACCCAGCGTGATAAAAAACGTTAATTGTTGTATTGATTTTCATGTGTATATTTTTGCTAATACAATAGAGCTATTAATTTTGGTTGAGCATTCTTTTTCTCCATTAGTCACCAGATCATGCCAATCAAATTGCTGCGCAACACCTAGTAAGTTTGTAGAATCCACTATACCTATCACCATACATTTTTGTAGGATAATATCTTAATTTCATAATTGCCTTAGCATTTCTTTAAAAATAAAAAATGTTATGTATAAAGCCAAATAACATCAATACAATATTTTTCAGTATCCACAGTATACCCACGAAACACCTCAGCATATGCAACAACCAGGATACCACCAACCGATCCCACAGCAAGAGTACCATCAACAGGGTCAATACTTTGGACAAGTACCACCACAGCACCCTGACCAATTCAATCAAGTACAGCAACAAGGAGGTTATCAACAAGCCCATCTTGTACAACCTCAATACGGCCACTTGCCACAACAACCCCAATATCATCCAAATGATGTAAACTACATGCAACCACAGCACAACTTTAATCCAAATCAACAGTTACCTGTAGGACATGTTCCACCACCACAACAGTATCATGCAGCAGTAAATCAGAATCCTCAGCAACAGTTCTATCAACAACCTCCTGGAGTTCCCAACAATTTGCATTATCAACAATTTCAACAACAACCTGCTCCACCAGTTCCTGAAGCTCCTAATGCAGCTCCTCACCAGCAGTTCCAGCAGCCACCTCCACAACCAAATGCAGTTCATCAGCAACAGTTTCAACAAGCTCACCCAGTTCCTAGCCAGCAACAACAACAACAGCAACAACAGCAATTCCAACAACTACATAATGCTCAACAACAGTACAACCATCCATCTGATCAACAACCACTACAGCAGCAGCAGCAGCAGCAACAGCAGCAGCAACAACCACAGGTGGCTCAACAACAGTACAACCATCCATCAGGTCAACAGCAACCGCCACAGCAACCGCCACAGCAACCACCACAGCAACCACCACAGCAACAGCAACCACCACAGCAGCAGCAACAGCAATCACCAAACCAACAGCCTTCTGAGGCTAGTGATTCAAAGCCTCCATCTCAACTAGCTCAGCCAAATCATCCTCAAGTTGACATGTCACATGGATCAAATCAACAGGAGCAGCCAGGCGTTGCTGCCACAGGACAGACTCATCAATGAGTTCCTTTTAATGGACAGATTACAGAATAATACTTCCAATAATGCTCAAACTAACTAATGTACTCTCAAGACTTTTAATGCAGTTTAAAATATGCATCATTTGATATGTAAATAATAATAAAAATCTCATGTTTTGTTTGATAATACAAAATTTTTTAATATTGCGGACTTTGTATCACTTTATAAATTATAATTGAGTCCTTCCTCACTAGAAATTCTGATTCAAAGGTAAAGGATAAGTGATAAATTGAAAGACCAAAATTTATTTTTTTCAATGTTTATTATTATTGCATATTGTTTAGGTTAATATATTACTTAGGTATACGTGCCAAGTAGCAACTTAAATGTATGATTGCGTGATTTTGTTTGTTCCTCGGTAGGTAGGGTAATGTACTCTTACTCCATATTATATATAGGGTGTATTTATAGGTATAGTATAATTTTTTCGGTAAAACGTCACCTCAAAAGCCAGTTGATACAATAAATAAAAAAGTTACAATGAATTCTGGCTTTCTTTCTATAAAATTTCAAACGTCTGCTTGTAATTTTTGTTTTACTTTCAAGTCTCACAAACTTCATTTTTTATACAACATATTTGATGCGACCAAATTAAGTAAGCCTTTTCATTAGATTATAATTAGTTTCGATGACGCTTGCCTAACAATTATCATATAAATAACAAATTGGTCTAGCTAAACAAAGAGGATTCTCTTGAAATATCTGTAAAAATAACTTCAAAATTATACAACAATAAATCTTATGTGGCAATGGAAAACAGGAATAAACATTTTCATGAACTAATCGATACATTCTTACATTGTAACTTTTTAATTGACAATTTTATACTATTTTGTCCGTTAGAAGTATCTAGAAAATCGATAAATAAATTTACAGGAATGAGCGCGTGGATAAAACAAAACCCTTGAACCCCTATACAGAAAAATTGCCTGTTTTCCAGCACATTAATAGACCATTATTATTATCTGATTACAAGATATTATCGTAAGGGCTACTGACTTTGCCTTGATCGAGAAAAAAAGTAACCAAGTTCATACGTGCGTGTGTATGTATATTTTAACAGGAAAAAAATTATTTGGCTTGAAAATACTTGAAAAAACTGTTTGTAGCTAATGTAGATTTCTTCTTATCATAAAAACAGTCTTAAGTAGTGCCGAATAACTTTTTTCTTGATTCCCGCAAAGGAGAGCGCGTACCAAGGCGGACTCCTTTCATGTGTTTCCCCATTCTTTTAAAGAATGGGAGAAAAATAAATAATTGTACAATTGATTCGAAAACTAATAGTATAATTACATTGAAGTAATAAAGCTTAATAAAAGGGAAGAGTGTTGCTCTTCTCCGCTGCCGTGATTATAAAATAAATATATTCCGCGAACGAACTATATAACACAATGATAGAACGCGCTATTTACAATACGTAATGTACGATAGAATATGTAGTATACAATATAGTCGAACGCAATAGTGCGAAAGTGCGAATTACGAACGATCAAGGAAGTAACGCGACTTTTTCTCTTATCCTTTATTACCAACTTCACAGGTAATCACTGCATTTCAACGTATTTCAAAAATAAGTTCAAGATATTGTTTATCCTAAGAGTCGTATAAAAAGTAAATAAGGGGACGCTGAAAGTAACCGCGTGTAACGTTAAAATTATACATCAGATCGAAATGCTTTACATCGTCGCATTTTTACAGATCTCAGACACCATCAGTAGTCAATTGCACTTTGCAAAAAAGATTCTGCTATTTTCCCGAACAACTACTTGTCTTGCATCGGTGTTTTTATTAATCTGAGTTTCCATCATTCATCTTATTTTTCGTAAATCGTATAAATCTTATACTTGCTCGTCTTGCTAAATTACACGAAACATTATCATTCACTATTATATTCAAGTCTATTTTTGCAGCACTTTAATATTTCGACGAATAAAAATGCTGCTTATATAATTGATTAAACACACAAACTCGACTTTTAAATTAAAAAGATTCGCTTTGTTCAGTGGAAATTTACACATTGAAGTTCTAGAGTTACAGATATTGAAATTTGAATGAAAAACGTAAAATTTTCATTGATTGGTTAAACTTTTTCAGATCAGATCTGTCTTACCGTAGCCGATAACTGTAAACACACAGTTAGGCACATTTCGCCGGGCCATAGATTCTCGTCCTGTAGCAGTTATATGAAAAATTTAATTTCACGCGATATTTTACTGAAAAAAGACAAAGTAGTGAGTTGCGTGGATCATACTAGGAAGTAAAACATCTTCAGTGACAGAAAAGATTGCCTTGCTTATGAGCAGGATAAGCTATCGAATATATTCCCTCATAGATTTTTCAAATTTCTCCTCAAAAACTGACAAGTTGTCACTTAATTACGAGCTACGAGCATCTCTTCCTGGTATCATCTAGCTGATTAATTTCTTTACTTGCCTTATTTAGAAAATATCGCGTTGTCTTTTGCATTAGTTGCAGCAGAACAAGAGCCCTGGATACGCCGCAGTTTATCTAACAATGCACTAAAATATTACAGTCGTCTAAGTACTCATATTTGTTTCTATTCATATTACATCAATTGATAATAGTTGGCTAAATAAAAAATAATTGAGCGTCGGGCATCGCAATTTCTTTCCTTTTTTCACACTGCTGGTAATCTAAATTGTGAAAATAGCGACCTTAAGTCCAAATCAGTTCTTTTTTGTACGCAAAGCTCCTAAGCCAAATATAACGTAATTTTTTTTCCTTTTTTTTTTAGTACGCATTCCCAGCAGTATACCTCTTTTTTGTAATATACCTAATATATTTATGTGTATATATATACATCATTTTTGTGTTCTCTATCAATATAATAGCGTATTAGATACTTTTCACTTACACGTAAGTATGCAATATACAGATGTTTATTTTTTCTCATCTTTTCACAGTTACATCGTGTAAAGGAAAACAACGTGAAAACGAAATTTTTAATTTTCGACGCTCCCGCATTTACTTTTTCTCCCGCACTTATATTCGTTATTCCCTACATTATCACTCTGCCAGCTTCTTGCTCACGTATTTTTTTTAATAAGTATCCCCTCAATAATAAAAACAAAGAAATCGAAAACTATAAAATATATCTAAAAGACATGCCATTCAGGGTATTACCGGTGTGAGTTTATCCGAAACTGAAATTTTGTAGATCATCCGCGTCTCGTATAAAGGCAAGATAACTCTTTCTATGTTACATTTATAACGAGTACGAGATGTATTATCATCCAACCGATTCATTCACTCACCCAGTATTTTGCTATTACGTCTATTGTACTTTAAAAAAATTTATTTCCCCCAAAAAATTAGACTAGTTTCCTTCTCACATACTGAAACACTATACTTATTATTTTTTATTGTTTATATTGTTTATTAGACTTCGTACCTTGCATTTTGAAAATACGTTTATCCATCTTACGTAATTGCAAAATAACTCCTCGCATCGACTAGTCACACCCGCATTCATGCTAAAATTTTGAATGATTTTTTCATTTACAAGTGGTCACGATCTACGAGACTCTTTTCTTAATTTTTTTTGGTAGGAAGGCACTTTCTACTTTTTTTCTCATCTTTTTTACAATATATCGCTGAACGTTCTCTAACACTTTCTTTCCTCATCAGCGCGTGTTGATTTTGCTTTGAATTTGGCTGCTCACTCATAAAATTCATATAATCACTTTTTTAAATAACGAGTTACTCGCTTCGATTTTGTTTCTATAATATTTAGTTTTTGAACACATTTTACGCCTAGATTTTTACATCATAAATTTGAGACTTACATGTTCTCGTAACATGAACTTGTTTCAAAGTAAAAGTTAGCAAGTACGGTTATGATATAATAATTACAAAAACAGTCCTAAATTCTCATTTCCAACATATTTTCCGATTTGAATCTTTTATACTTTTTTGTCGAACGATAAAGATTTTTAAATCAAATTTAAAATTTGAAAAATGCTTAGTATAAAATGATTGAAAAAAATATTTTAAGTCTTAACAGACATTATCTCTATGAAAAATCAATTTTAACAATGGAATATTTGATCGTGACTGTAAAAATTACTTTTGCTTAAAATTTTGTCACGCAAAGATTTTTGTATCAAGAATATTATTTTATATACTTTGAGAGGAAAATGTTTAAATCTCAATACTTTGGAAAATGCATTACATCAGTCAGCGCCGTGAGTAATTTTCGTTTGTTGGTTTGTTTGATGATTATCACTCTATTTGCTACAGTCGTGATAAAAGAAAGGTGTTTGAAGCCAGAAAAGCAAGTATAAAAAAATCTCGTAAAGCGCGACAACCAGGGCTTTCTACTCTTTTGGCGATACTTACGAAGGCCACTTCAAACGTTTTTTTTTCTTTTTTTTTCCCCCTCACACAAATACAAAGATTGATAATGACCTAAACTCGTAAATGCGTTCATTTTCATCTCAAGCGAAATACTTGTATTTTTTTACTGAATATATCGGGCGAAGGCCTCGTGTGTTTTTTGTGTGATTTTTTTACCTGAAGACTTCTAAAAAATAAGAAAATTAATTTTTTTATCACCATTTTATTTAGCAAAGTTACGCGTAATTTTTATACAAAATTTTGAAAAATAGTTTTACTTTTCCGAAAAGAAGCATCCACACGCCTTTTAATATTTTTTCTCTCGTTACATCCGTTTTTAAATCAACTTTCATTATTTTATTTTTACTATTTAGAGCAATTTTACTAAAAATTTCCAGTTTCGAGGAGTCTTGAACATTGGAAAAAAAAAAACGTTTTATTTTAGGTATACATTCAAGACTAAGATTATACGTACGAAATGCAAACATACGAAAAAGGAACTGTGACTTACTTTTTTCGAAGATAGCCTATAATTAAATTATACACTGGAATATTAAACATTTAGAAAGTTGAAATGTATTAGTTTTCTCGGCACATTTTACCTAAAAAAAATGTTCTCCGTAACTTTTGTGTTTGCCATATAATTTTTCGTAAAAAACGAGTATAAAAAATTACTTTAAATTGAAGTAAAGAACATAAAAACTCATGCATTTAAAAGTTTAAGAAAAATTTCTAAAAGTACGCTATACCTCGCTAGTTTTTTGCATCTTTACAGATTTTTCATATTACTGAAGGCATGTACGAAGGTAAAACATGTTTATCCAGATTATGTGCCTCAAATAATTTTTTTTCAATGTTTTGGGACTTCTTACTGAATATTTTTCGAGGAATTGGTCTTGTACGCTCACAAACATTCTGCTCATTCGCTCCGCACATGTGCACTTCATTCTCTCGAAAGTCACTCACGGATACATTTGCTCAGTCGTTAATTTGTTATTTGTTAGCCCTAAATCTTATAATTTTTATACTTGGCATACCCCAAATATGGCAGGAAGGCAATACTTAATAATGCGTACTTTAACCATTTTTTCTCATTTTTTTCACAGCGACACCGTTCGACTGTATATGTATTTTTTTTTTGTTTCGGTTAGTATAATTAGAAATTTTGTACATATGGTAGCACATTGATTACAATTTTTTAATGTATATATTTATGCTACCGTGCCCTTAATACAACAATTTTTTACGCAGTGGGACGCTCGTCTTCTCATACTTCATTTCTACAAAATCACAAAAATAAGCTTTGACGGAGCGTCGAGTCACCATACTTTTTGATCTTCAGCGCTCTCCTACGAATAATCAAAGAGCAAGGTTTAATCGAGTATTTCGCCAACATCGAGAATTTTTTGCTGTTTTAGCTTAACTGAGGTAAACCTTCGTTCAAGAAATATACATCGTGGCAAAATTGTTTATAAATTCAAAGTATTAACCATTAAACGTAAAAAAAATAAAAACATGGCTCTTGACAATATGAATATGAGTAACACAGCAACTCGACGCTGCTTTACAAGATTATTAAGTATTAAGTTTATAAGCAGCTGCTGCTGCTGCTGCTGCTGCTGCTGCTGCTGCTCGATTCATTTTAATTTCGGATTTCATCCCGAACGCGTTTGGTCGCCACAAACAAGACCACTTTCACGTATAGTTTTTTTATAGTAGTCATTATATTATACCGGCTCCGAACGAGAGTCACGCAGTTTAAAATCTTATTCATCCTAAGTTTCTTTTCATTAATTCATCCCTTACGAACTATTATACATTTGGCGTAATAACGTATGGTACTGTCTAATGCGTTTAGGTGAGTAAATTATAACGATCCTAATATAATATTATATACTTGCACTTGTTTTCCACGCCCGGCTGCTTTGAGAGAAAGCCTGCAGTAAAACATGAATTTTCTACGTATAACGCATGCGACATCTACTCGTACAATTTAATCAGCTGTCCTAGCGAAAGGACACGTGTGACTATTACCTATTATTAAGAATTGGAAATATAATCGCAGCGTATACATGGAGCCTCTCCTTATTTTCTTTCCACGCCGTTATACCGTGTCGGGAAAGTGTAATAAAAGGGCCGAGGCGCGCGCGATGTCATCGCCTCGTCTTCGCCAAGTCACTGTAGCGTCGCCATCTGAACGAAAGGAAGAGGCGCGATGGGTATGTATGTAATGCAGTCGCTCTGCATGGTATTGTAGTTTAATGATCATATACTATCCATCCTCGTCGTCGTTTCCCTACTTTTTTGAATAATTTTTGATTATAAGCCTCCATTTGTCCACCAACCACGCCTTTGAGGTGATATACATGCTTATACTGCACATATATCGAGATTGCTTGCGGACACCTCGATTTTTAACAGTGTGTTTTCAAAAAGCTCACTTTCATCATCAAGTGTCCGCGCATGCCTCGATCCCTTTGGGATATCACGGGCATCTGTGTTTGTCTCTTCTTCTTCCATTCGCCATTAGTGGCACGTTCAACTTGATCTTTACAAATACTATATTCATAGACGAAAGCACTCGCTACTGCTGATAGCCCGAGCGCGACGCCTCCTGTTCTAGCTTGTATTTTCTATACCTTGTACACACGTCTTTTCATGCAACAGGGCCTGCCACTCCGTACATCCCTCTTTATCTCGATCACGTGAGCTTGTCCTCTTATCGCTGGGGTGGGACTGTGATGTGTCTGTATCTTCATACTGTTCATATAGGTCTAGTATTAATGATATATGTATGTATATAATATATACGGTCAAACTGCACAGCTACATGATATTATATGCATGTATATATCTATATTATTATGTATAATTACATGGAAACAAAGGAACGAACAAATGCTGCAGGGCAGGCATTTTGTCGAAATAATCTGTGTAGGCATTACTGTATAATAATAATAACAACAATAATAATGATAATAATAATAATAATAGTAATTATAATAGTTGTAGTAGTAGTGATAATAATAGTTTTGATGTTATACATATGATGATGATGTTGATGATGATGATGATGATGATGATGATGATGATGATGATGATGATGATACACATGACAATGATGATAAGAATAATTTAAGTCCTCGCTCAAACGTTGAAGAGGCGCTCCGCAGGCTGCTGCAGATTTCTATAATCCAATCCGTCGGGGGACATAAGCATGGCCGAGGCCGCGTCGGCCGCACCGAGGCCGGGAAGAAGAAGAAGTTGACGACGACGACGACGACGACGACGACGTTCGGCGATGAGCAGCTCGTGATGCAGACCACGACCACCACTAGCACCACCACCACCAGTAGCAGCAGCACGACCACCAGTGTCCCCGAACCAGCCCTACTATTCGCACCGCGAGTCCGCCAGGGGCTCGAGCTTCACGGCTATCTTATCCTTGTCCTTGAGGGCCGCGTGCGAACTCTTGACGAGCTCGCTTATGTCCTCCTGGAAGAGATTCTCCGGCCTCGGGCTGACGAAGCTACGCGTCGGCTTGTAAGTCATCCCGCTGACCCCGATGCCGACCTCGACGCTCGAGGACAGATGGTGGCTCGGATCCATGAGGGAGCCCAGAGGACTGTCGATCGGACTGTCGGGCGGGCCACCGGTGTCGGGACTGCCGAGGCCGAGGTTCAGGGGCGAGTTGTCGTGCTCGTGCTGGTTGCTGCCGGGGCGCTCGCTGCCCAGGCCTCCGAGGCCGCCCATCATGCCGACGGGGCCACCGAGGCTGGGCGTGCTCGGGGCCGAGAGCATGCTACCGAGGCCGACGCCGCTACCACCTCCGGCCATCCCCGGTGGCACGCCACCACCACCGCCGTTGTTGTGCTGGTGGTGCGTGTGGTGGTGCGACTGGTGGTGATGATGATGGTGATGCGACTGGTGGTGCTGTGGTTGTTGCTGCTGTTGCTGCTGCTGCTGCTGCTGCTGTTGATGGTGGTGGTGATGCTGCTGTTGCTGCTGCTGATGGTGATGATGATGCGATTGGTGGTGCTGTTGTTGCTGCTGCTGCTGCTGCTGCTGCTGTTGTTGTTGTTGTTGTTGTTGTTGTTGCTGCTGTTGCTGCTGCTGCTGCTGAGACGCCGCCACCTGCTGCATGGCTGCCTGTAGATTCGAGGAGAGACTCGTCGAGAGGTTCGTGGAGAGGTTCGTTGCCAGCATGTCGTGCTGCTGGGAGTGCGCCGCCGCCACCATGCTGCACATCTGGTTTCGAAGCCCTGCGAACGGAAGGTTATAGGGGGTTGATTACTCTTGTTTCTTTGCAATGCTCAAATTTCCAAGTACCTAAAAATCTGTCTTGGTATATTCAACCGTCGTATATAATTATTCGATACAAGGTACATTATATACTTAATCCTTGAACCAGCAGGGTGAATGAATACCTTATTAGCAGAAAGCTAGTTTTTGGGTACAATGTTTTACTTTAGAATATGCAAGGTAATGCAAACATTTATCGATAAAGGCGCATGGTATTACAGAAAAAAAAACCATACTTTGTTAATTACTTATTTGATAGCGCTGATCCGAATTACCGCTTTTCTTAGCGCTCATCTGAATTATGACCTTTCTTCTCTCAGCCGACATGAATTTAGAAATACAGTATCGTTTGTGCAGTTCAGTAATAAGTGACTTATATTAAATTTGCCCACCCCTGAAGAGATCGTACTTATTCAACGTTACGTTCGGATCTTTTGCGACAGATGTATAAAATTTGCCCTCGTCGCGGTGGACTGTGACAAAATCATTTTAGCATCGCTGATCGAATAAATATGAATATGGTAAACCGACTGTCGGCGTCGCTTGTTGTTCTTACTGCATGGAATAGTCATACTTGCCGTCTCTTAGAACGAGAACACGTGAAGCTTTAAATATTGATGACGACAGCTTACACGAGGTATAACGAAAAATCGGATGGTAAAATAATCAGTCGTGACCCAGTTGCCGAAAGTATGAAAAATAATATCACCGCGCGTCACAATGCAACCAATATCGGGCAAACAAATTTCCACCGAAGGGTGAAATTTTCGTAGTTGCATTTTTTATCGTACAGGTACGTCGCGCGATGGAAATTATAAGTCTCGAAATAAAACGAACGGGATGAAAAATCTGTGAGTGGATGTATGAAGATAAGCAATTGCAGCATTATCGATTGCGCGGACGTGTTTTGCAAAAAGTACTCGCTCTCGTCGTACCTGAAATATTTTAATAATGCCCGCATGAAAGATAGTATGCCTAATGGAACAATTTGTTCATCAAAGTCAGCTCCCGACGAGAGAATGACCATTTTCACCGAAAGAAAAAACAGTGAGTATACGAAATGTAAAAGCTACTTTAAAGCCGAATCCGCGTAATAAAGTCCAACTGCGTTTTAATAATGTATCATTTTGCGCGCGTAATAAGAGAGAGGAAAATTGAAGGGCCGGGGACAAACGTTCCGGTTGCGAAGCGAGCAAGCGAAAGGACTGCAGCAATGTTAGTGGGTTATGCTTGGAAAAAGAAAAACAAACATACAAACAAACATACAAAGAAACGAGCAAATGTACGTGTATTTACCTTGAGCGACGGCGGCGACCGCGGCCGCGGCGGCGCTCGGGCTGACCGCTCCCTCGGGCCCGTTGCAGGCGCCGTAATTCGCGAGGCTCGGGTAAATGGCGGCCGGCTCCTCCTTGACAACGTGCGGCGACTGACCGTCGCGGAAGACCACCGCGCGAATCACGCCGCGGATGTGCTCGTCCGGCCAGACTCCGAGCAGGATCCTCTGCGGCCTCCCCCGGCCCTTCGGCCGCAGATCTGCAATGCACACAGGAGAGAGAAAGGGAGATAAGAGATAGGGCGTCCTTCAAACTGAAGCCTGCAGAGCCTGCAGTCGAGTATGTTTGTTTCCGGCGCTGTGCTTCGCGGCGGATCGGGGCGAGCTGTCGTTGCCATTTTTTTTTTTTTTTTTTTTCCAGCGACCCCGTGGTGTACTCTTGCGTATTCTGTACTTTTTATCGAGGGCCTTTGTCGGAATGCTATACCTTAATTCTTACAAACCCCGTGTGAATTTGCCCGCTGAAAAAGTTTGCTTTCGTGTCCATCGCGTGCGAGGAAAATTTTTGGTGTCCAAGTGTTATGGCATTTTGAGGTGTATTTTCGTTCTGACATTTCAACCAATGTAAAAAAACTCGTCATCGGCAGATGTTTTTCATTTTTCACCGGATAGAATAACAATTTTTTGGCTGGTGTAAAACTAATATTTGTTGTGAAAGAATGGTTAGAAGGAAAAGAAAAAAAAACAGTTTAAAGCGATACATTTTGTCAAGTTGGATACACCTATATGGATTTACTCTAGGGTTACTTGTTTACATTCATTTGCCAAGATAATAAAGTTACGGACGAATGTATGAAAAATTCGTGATGATGAAAAACAGAAACCGAGCATTCGAATGATACTTATTGAGTAAAAAAATAACGCCGATAACAAAGCATGTAGGCAGTGCGTTAAATTTTACCAGATTTTGTCATCTTTTGGCGGAAGGCTGAGTTTAAATTGACTATAATTTTTCACTTGAATCAACAATGCTCCAGTCATTGTTTTTAAATTAAACAAGCATATTTATTGAAAGCTCTCTTCTAGCGATTTTTACAGAAGTCATGTTTTCCAAATTTTTAGCAAAATTTCTTTTGTAACGGTCAAAAAGAGATTGTCACATTAGATTTTTACAGGGACAATAATTCGTTTCGCTCATCACATAGTTATAATAAATATACAAGACTAGAGTTCCAAAGACGTCCCAAAACTTTATTTTATTTTTTTGCACAACTATAAATAACGGAGGATTTTTCGTGAAGTGAATAATTTGTGGCTTCTTAATGTGTATTTAATCACTCGCAAATACGACCTTTGTATTTTTTTTTTTTTTTTTTTTTTACCAGGAAAAACTGATTAATATAAAATAAATATGGAAAAAAATTTTCTCATCAATACGAAGATAAGATCGTAATTATGCTAAATAACTTTTTTATCACAATAATGACAAAGCTGTATTACGATATTAATATTATGACAAATATATTAATGTTTATTTCTGCAGCAGGAATATTTGATCCGTCGCGGTAATCCATCCTTACATAAGATTGAATTTAACAAAGAGAAAAGTATATTGATACCAAAAACTCAAAAGTCGAACAAATAATGCGTGACGTACGATTTAATTGGTGAAACTGGCTTTATCCCGAACGATCATCGATATTCAGGAAAAAAGGCTCGGTGTTGGTGTATTTATTGCGCGCTCGATACTTTCTAGTCTATCTCGAAAATAATATCGCACGTCAGCTATGTTTGGACGTAAAACTTTTAATAAACCGCGCCAACGCAGGGAAGGCAAAAATCAAGCGACCTGCAGCTCTCTCGGAGTAAGGGGAAAAAGCCGTGTTCTCGCGTCAGGAAAGCTCGCCCGGCCTCTCTCTCTCTCTCGTGTATTTTAATCGAGTTAAAAATATAAAAGCACCCAACGCGGGAGGAGGAATCCTTTTCTCTCGGGTAAAAAGCTAGTTTACAAGACGACGACCTTTCTTCCTCCTAGCGCGCGCAAACTAAAATAAATAGTAAGTAGTGAGATCAAAGCCTGGCAGCCTCTACTTCAAAGCCTCGAGGAAAAATCTTTGGCGCGAAACAAACAGAGACCCCGAAATGGACGCCCGCGGTGTGTCTATATATAAATCGGTTGAAAAGTCAAAGATAGTCACAATAATCAACTTACACGGTTCTCGCCGCTGGGCTCTTCAACGCGGCGCGTCATATGCGCGCGAACAATAAAATAAAGTCCGCCTGTGTGTGTATGTAAGTATCCATGCACGCGGCCTACTGCCAACGGCCACCGGAGGGCGACTAGCCAAAGTAAACACAATGGCCGTCGAATCGAGAGAAAACCGCGTGTTGTTACACGGGCACCCATAAATACGCAGCCGCCGCGATCTGTAATTGCACCTTTTACGAGCGAGACTCTAATCCGCGTCCCGTTGTTGTTGCTGTCGTTGTGCCACGAATCATTTCTTTTCTCGCGAAGAATAACATGTACGCATGGGGACGGGAGAGCGAGAGGGCTTGCGCTTATTTATAAACTTGGCCAGCGAACATTGAAATTTTTCTCCCTCCTGCAGGAGGTACGCGCATTATATACAATTCCTGTAACGCGCGCGTATGGTAGTATCTGTATATTGTATCCTTCGCGCATGTGTATATAGGGTACGAGCCCTCTCCACCGTCGCGACCGCCGCCTGAACATTAATGACTGCATTTCGGTTTTAAATTACACTTACCCGCTCCGCTGTCGGCGCTCGGTCCGAGCATGTTGTGGACTCGGTTCGCATAAAGTACGAACGTCGGGTAGGGAATATCGTATTTCCTGAAAAGGAAAAACATACCGATGTGAAATTATTACTTTTTCCCCCCCCCCCCCACGATGGCTGCTTCGACTGCTTGCCTTCGAGATGAAGGTTTACGCTGTACGTACGGTGTGTACCTATATATATTGTACGGTTGCCGAAAATTACACGTCCGCGCGCGTTTTCGTGACTTGCATCGTCAGAGACAAAAAAAAATACACACACCCACAAAGAATGGTATAATATTCCCTCGGGGCATGCATTGACTGCGAGGCGTAATATTCACATCGTGTTTTGCCCGCTCTAATATGAATCTTACGACGTATACCGCGGTGCATGCTGCGGGTGTAATGTTTGTGAATCGATGGCAATCAGAATTTTCGAGAATCGCGATAACGTTCAAATATGCAACAGTGGAGCGGAACAAAATTTTGTAATGTTTTTCAGAAAAACTGTGAAGCTTAAGATGTGAGCTATCATGCTGCAAGTGTGTCGTGTTATTTTTTTTAACTCGAGGATCATTACCTCGCAGCTTGGCTCAACGAGAGGCCTTCCTTGAGTACGCTGAATATCGCTTCCGCCATCGTTTCCGGCCGCCAGGACTTCAAAGGGCCGCGCTCCCGAAAGCGAAGATGATGCACCAGGCCCTGATTGGTGTTCCAGCACTTTTGCCACATCGACTGCAACTGATACTGATAGCTGTCTGCTGGAACAGCCCCACCCGAAAAAAACCCAGAAAAATACATTAATAATTGATGTGTAGGAAGCATCGTGATTAAATCAATTGATTCGATAATCAACATAGTAAATATATAAATAGCATTTTTTATATAATATTGATTATTATTAATATTAACGTATGATGACATATATTATTAGTATCATCAAGTATACATATGATAAGTAGTATATTGTAATATGTATTCGATTTTATGAATTTAAAATGATTCAGGATCTAAAAGTATGAACGACGATAGTTTTAACCTCGGTTTTAACGGAAAATCAGCATCTGACTTTGACGATCGGCGTAAAATTTAATTTTGTAATTTTCAAATCGCGTAGAAAAAACAGCAGGTCACTGTGCGGTTATAATTTACATAACGTATTGTATAGGAGGAAAAAAAAATTCTCAACTCGCGAAGGAAATTCCCGGAAACCCGAGTTGGTGTATATATGCAATGGAAATTTAATATTTTTGAATAACTTTACGTCGATCTAAAAGTGAGTGTATACCTCGTACTACTGGCATGGGTGTCTGAAAAAGAAAAAAAAAACAAAATCACGATATTGAAATGATGAATAAGTTAAAAGAAAACATTCGTATGCACGATGAATTCGTAAAGAAGGTAATGTAGGGAATGGTGAAATAAAAAAAACCAGATTCAAAATTATATACAACGGAATGTAAACTTTATGTACATATTAGACATTTTCACGTCTCATCGCTTATACAAAAAAAAAGAGAGATCCTTACGTCATCGCTTCGCACGCTAATCACACACAATGAGAAAAAAAAAAAAAAACCCAACGAATAATGTGGCTTGATTATGAAAAACAGACGGTCTGATGAATCTCTTCTCCACCAACAACCGCGCACATATCGCATTAATGATGAATTCATTTTCGTTCGAAAAGCAAAAAATGTACAATCAGTCGCGTCAACTAATGTTTTTTTTCCAAACACTCAGCACACACTCTCGCTGCATATAATATACACATCAGGACGGAACGACATCGGTACGACGAAACGCAAAACCATGTGCAACGGACAGGCGCCATGCAGCGAAAAGGTGCAGGCAACAGATCGTCTTTCCATTCGTTCGGGCGTAATTACACATACGCAGCTGAAGACGGTCACGCGCACGCTACACAAAGGGGGGAGGGGGAAAGGCTAGAAAAATGGGAGGTGCATGCATCAGAGCAGAGAGCTCGTGGCCCAGATCCGGAGCTATTATTTAACGGTTAAGTTATCAAGTGTAATTAGGCCTCCTCCAATTTCATGATTAATACAATTAATTGGAAAAGACGCGCGTGCTCGCTGCTGTGGGTTGGCGGCCGAGAGGGGAAGATGGGCCCGATTGAGCGGATGGAAAACGGACTCTCTCTCTCTCTCTCTCTAGCTCGCGATAATTGACTTTTGCAAAATTACATGCGTACGGCGAGGCTGGCGATGATACATGCGTCTTTCCGTCCCTCGCTCTCAACTTTTTGGACTCGAACTGCAGGCATTAGGCGACCCCTCTAATGTGCACGTCGGCAACATCGGAGGTAATTGAAATTTAATCGAGTTCAAGACGGAAACGCCAACCATGAAGCTGTATTCGAGAAGATACGATTCTTTCTTGAAAGTTTAGTTGAGGAAAACAATTATTTTTTACAGCTTTTGTTCATCAAAGCAAATTATTCGAACTAGATTTAGTCGCGGCCAGGCACGCTCTCTGTTACTCCTGTGCAACGAAAATGGTGGTCACCATAGAGGACAGAAGATTGGATTTTTTTTTCTTATTCGTTCGCTCATACATGCATACGTACGATTTTTGTGTAATCGTTGCAAGCGGTATTAATAAACGAATCGTTATCGATCGAGCAACAGGCAGTGTCGATCAAGGTTTATAAAATTCACTTCCACGCAACGCTCTCAACGTTAAAAACGTTACAATATTTAACTCTTCACACCATACCGCAGCGGTGAAATTATTTTCAGATCTGTATGAGTGATTCTACAACAAAAAAACTCTGTTGGTCATGTCCCTCAAAATTTAAATAAATGCCAAGTGACGCCTTCGGGCCAAAGATTTTTATTTTCTGCAAGCATTCGGAACATCAAATAAGTAGATTGTTAAACGCTTATTGTCAACCTTTTGCAATGGTTGACGAATACATAATATTATACATGATGGACAGAAAAATTTTTCCCGAAAGTCTACATTGTGAAATTAATTTTTCAATTTTCAGGAACTCCCAGCTGGAGTTTTTTTTCCGTGAATTCTCTCGCATATAACCTACTTTTTCTAACACTGCGTGTGCAAAGTTCGAATTCTCGTGCCTGCAAAGTGTTACGCGCAAGTAACTTTGCTTACAATTTAATGAGACCACGCAAAATTGGTCTTCACGCACTGAGTATCAAAAATAGGATTGGATACGCAACTTGTGCGTGCGGTGTACACCCAAGGGACGTTAATTCTTTCCAGGACCCTTAGTTACTAGACGTCAATTACGTTACGTTACCTATACAAACAAAAGGCAGGTCTTAAAATTGCTGTCGTAATCTCTGTCACGCTGGGAAAGAATTAACGTCCCTTGGGTGTACATTAGTAACACCCGCACGAAACTAACTTGCTTCGAGCACTTGCTGCACAATACATCACTATTCCAGAAATATCATAATTGTAAAAACGTATGCGTTAAAACGTATGCGAACGGAATTTATCACAGTCCGGCGGGCGAGAGAGCCACTGTGCAGGCGCTCCGCGAAATCGAGTCGCCCGACAATGGGATGCAATATCAATAACGCGATTGAAAATACAAGTACTGTATAAGGCACGAATGTGTGTATGCGTATTATAAAAAGTATGTATCACAACAGGCACGCTGCTCGCCAGGTGTCAGCGTAGTATCACGTTTTTAAAAAATCGATCGCAAGTGAAATAGAAAACCGAGCTTGTTTCCTTCTCTATCATCGCAAGTTTCGAGCTCGTTTCAAGCTGTAACGCTCTGCTCTTTACCATTAAAATTTTTTTTTTTTTTTACTCATCATTAAGTTTCGCTATAAGAGCCGCTTAACGCATATGAACATAAAAGTCCAATGCTCATTCTTCTATCACCCGTTTTGCACAACAAAAATAATTTCGGCAATCAAAATGCATTCAGAACCGAAAAATACATCTGCTCGTGGAACACACCGCGTATACGGGCAAATATTTTTTTTTCTTTTACAACGAAACAATGCTTCGCACCGACCGCGGCGAATACTGGGACATAACGGGGGTACAAAAAAAAAAGTTTATTCGTCGTTGATCGAAATTCGGATCCGTGATAATTTCTTCATTTTTCCCGCCAACGAGTGCAACGCGAAAGCCATTTGTTGACCGCAGCGCACGTGACGCTCGGCAACAAAAAAATATTGCCCGAACACATTTGAAAGGTGGAACTTGGAATAATAATTGACACGAGTATCCAGCGCGGACAAAAAAGCGCGGAGCCGCGACCGTAAATAACGAACAGGTTGGCCAGAAAAAAAAAAAAAAAAAAAAAAAACGCGCACCCGAGCGAAAAGGGAGCGAGAAAGAGCATTTCGGTCGATCGCAATAAATATTCGAAAATGGCTGTAAGCGCAACGAGCGGCGGAATTATTGAAAAAAAAAAAAAAAAAAAAAAAAAAAAACGATCGGGCAAAGGGGAAAAAAGGGCGTATAGCCAAATGGAAGGAACACGCTCTCTGCCTCGCTCTCTGCGGATGAGCGTCATACCAGCCAGCGAGGTAAGTAAAAAGGTCGATTTAATTAACGAGCCCAATCAAAGCTCCGCTGTACATTATCACGGTCTTCTGGGTACATACAATGTATGATTATTGTAGTCTTGCGTTTTCAATGCTGATGAAAAGTAAAAAAAAACCTACTTGTATGCGTAAAAATATCATCATCATTAAAAAACGCAAGGGGCGCAAATTATTCTGGTTATCATTTAAACATACAAAATAGCTGTAGGCACACGAGATATATTGTACACTAATGGAAGACGGATGCACTGAGAAAAAAAAATTACTGTTTTAGTAAGGTATAACATTGCAGAAACTGCACGGTTACCTCTACAGTACCGAATCTTACAGAGTGTATAATGTAACATTACAGTTTCTGTAAGGCTCTCTGACAGTTTTAGCACAGAGCCTTGCAAAAACTGTAATGTTACAATATACTTTCTGTAAGGTTTGCAACTGAAGAGGTAACCGTGCAGTTTCTGCAGTATTATATACCTTACTAAAACAGCAATTTTTTTTTCTCAGTGTGTAGGTACTGGAATGGACGTGCATATAATATCGTCGCAGAGCTTATTACATAATTTTGACATCCTGAAAAACTCCAATTCACAAACTTCGAAGGCGATGCTTTGCCGACGCGATTAATAAGCACGCTCGCGCCTCTCTCCATCATTCACTCGTATAATTATTATACACACATACGCGCTCGCGCTCGACGCACACGTGTGAGTTGTAATAACCGCGACAAGGCCGCAGTAACTGCACACGTATATATTAAAGGCACACGCGCGCTCGCCTACTGCAACGAGAAAAATAATCGAGTAATTGTTGCAGCTCGTGATGAATTGACCGACTCGGGGATGGATGTGCATATATACAAGGTAAGCGAGGCAGCGGGGCGGAGGGGGGGGCGTGGGGTGTGGAATGCGGGCGAGAGCAGTTGTGTGTATACATGAATACGCGTTTTACAGCCGCTCGTGGCTCTCGAACGATTCTGTTCGCGCGCAGGAAATGGACATTCCGACGACGACGATGATTGCCGTAATTCCCTGCGGATATTTCGGGGCGCGCGCTGCCGCGTTGCAGCGTTGCAGGGAAACAATACACCCCCGCCGCATATATACGTGGATTGTTGACCCGCGGCTTGGCGGCGAAAAATATTCGGCGATCGGCCGGTGATACGCTTGGGGGCGGTGGGGCGGGGGCGGGGCGGGGAAAGCTGTGGGGCGGCCGGCCGGTGATACGCTTTTCCTTTTTTTTTTTTTTTTTTTTTTTTTTTTATTACTTTAGTCGAGAGCTCAAAAGCTCTGCGGGGGCTTTGGTCGGCTTGGGGATTGTTTTCGTATAATCTGTGAAATACACTTGGTTTCCATCAATTTTCCAGCTGTGGCTCGAAAAACTTTTGTCCCGCGTTCAAGTGATTTAGCTGGGACTGTATAACTGTGCGATATAATACGATGTGCGCTCTGATGAAACGAGTGCGGCACATTGCACGAACGATTTTTTTCTATTAATTATTGTTTTAAATCACGAGTCGGCAACTCTAATAAGTACGTTTCAAAGCTTAATTGGCGTTCTATTCGATAAGACACTGTAATAATATTATCTTTGTTAGCACGGAATGTCCAACTTATGGCGTTTCTTTAATATTCATACATGGCACGACAAATTTTTTAAATAATTTACATTTATTTACCACGACGCTTTTTGTACACACTTTGTTGAATAAAGCGTGAAAAGAGAGATATACTTAAATCGAGTCGTAATAATTTTTCCGCGCTGCGCGTGTCGAAGATTAACCGATTCATCAATCAGAGGAGCGGCCAAGGACCAATAATTTGTACTGAACTCGATATAAAACCATTCGAACGACGAGATGTACAAGATACGCATGTATGTATGTGCATAAATATATACCATTATTTATATTCACATGCGCGTACGATAATCTCATTTACATGGGTAACGAAGCGGAATGCGAAACGCGCGGCGGGCTCAGATTCGGCGAGTCCCATACACTTTCATTACGAAATTGCCATCCGCCGAGGACTCCCCGTGCACCCTCCCTTCCGCCCCGCCGCGGCTAATTTTACCGATCTCCTCTCAACTCCGCAGTATCATACCGTTGATTTTCAACGTGAATCAGCAGAGTACACGCACGCATTATACACCGATTGAAAAGCAAATCTCGTCTTCGATTGTCGACGCGCTTCAAAAATCAGTACTGTATTTATACTGTAAAATCGGAATGTGGTGTGGAACGTTATATACATAATTAAAGCGACGACAATGCGTACAGTAGGGCCGCGTCAAACCGCACGAGCGGACGTATAATACCCATAATACCGATAATACTAAAAATAATCGTCACTCGTTGTCGTTCTCGTCGTTGAAGTAGAGCGAGACCACGCCGTGCTTCTTGCAAAAGGCCCACCACCAGCGGAAGCCCGCGAGGCCCGCGAACGCGAAGCCCGGGTCGCGCTTTCGCCTGAGCCTCTCGACGAAGCCGAGTATCGAGCCGAGCGACTTCTTCGTCCGCCTGTTGTACGGACTGACGCTTACGTCGCAGCAGAACTCGAGCACCGCCGTCTCCTCGGCCCCGTCGAGGCCCGCCTCCTCCAGCACCATCATTCGCTTCGACTTGCCGAGTATGTTGTCGTAGAGCGTGCCCTTCGGTATCCCGTACTTGCTCGACGCCTGGGTGAAGCGCATCTTCTGCGTGACCACGGCCTCTATAGCCTCCTGCAGCTCTTGCCGCGTCCAAGTGGGCGCCTTCAGCTTCAACAGGCTCGAGTAGTCAGCTAAAAATCAGCACATGTACCTACGATAACATTCTAGCACCTGTACAGAGGGCACGATCGTCATGTATACATTACGCGGAGAGATATTTTGGGCTGAGAGAACGCAATGGTTTGTGCTCATGGAGTTCGATACAGTGCCGAGATTTAAAAAGCCCATGCAAGCCTTCGGACTCTATCATGACAATCTCGAGACTCACGGCCCAAAGACAGATATACATATATATATATACGGAGCGAGAACGTCAGAGGGGAGGAGAGGAAGCGCACGTGTCCTACTTAAGATATATCTATACATTTTCACGGGACGCGGAAAGCAGCATCCAGCATCCATGACGTAACTATAGCGCGAAATGAAGTCATTCATCAATAATTTATTCAAAAATAACACGCTTATAAGCCTAAGAGTGCCCCGTTTTAGTATAAATAACATGAAAAAATTGAGTAAAATACATTTGACGACGTAAATTGTTGAAAAATTACAATTTTTGTTCTACAAACAACCTAACCTTTTGAGTGCCTGTAAATGTATGTTGTATAACCAGTCGTCAAAGGCACTGTTGTAAAATCGTGCTTGCGTCATTATGGCGTCTTGCCGTCTTCGCATCCCCGACTATACTGACTGTCACACACTCGGCGCTCTTCCTGTCGCGCAGAAAATGCGCAGTTGTTCCCAGTGCGCCCATGCGCTGCACAACTGCGTAGTACTTCACACCGAGCAGTGCTCATAGCATTATTTTGGAATTTGCGCATAATATTTGCGCAGCTTTTCTGTGCGTGAGTCACGCAGCGTGATAGTCAGTGTTGTTCTAGACGCAAAGACGGCAAGACGCCATATATTGACCTAAGCAGAACACTAAAACAGTACCTTTGACGACAGGTTATACAACAAACATTTTGACGGGACGTTGAAAGCAAATTCCAACATCAAGATAAGGTTTAACATTCTTCCAGACGCAGCTTCTATAGCATCGTGTCCAGTCAGTTAAGAGGTTATGTTGTTTGTACGAGAGTAAATTTCAATTTAGAAGAAATCTGGAACAATTTATGTAAGTAAAATATGTTTTACTTCAAATATCTGTATTATTCATACGAAAACAAGGTAATGTTTGGGACATGGTAATCATTTTTTTATAATATTGTTAAAGTATTCGAGATTCGCACTGAAGTGACGCCATGTAAACAAGGAGGTTGAAACTGCTTTTAGCCTCCCATCAAAATACACCTTTAGCTATATCCATATAATATCTTGCTTTACCTTATCTCGGGCTACAAGCCAATAAGGAGCCTCGAGATTGTCATGAGAGAGTCCAAAGACTCTTAGAGCTCAGCACTGCATCGAACTGTATTATTCGAATCATTGGGCTGTATAGGAGCCTTAGTATATCGTACTGTAAGAGTCCAATGAATATGCGAGCTCTTCCAGTCCAAAATTTCTCTTCGTGTACGCACTACGCAGTGATTGCTTGAGATGCGTGCCGTGTAGAGAGAGAAGAAAATCATTGACTATACTTCTTTTTACTAACAGGTGGAAGGTCTAAAAAAAAAAAATATCGTGTCATTGTAACGATCGTGCCTTCTATATAAAACCAACGGCATGACCCTTTGGATACTAAGCCGAGCCACTATTGTTTTGTTTCTTTTCGGTTGTTATCTACTTGTTTCTCTCGCTTGAGCTTATTCAATATATCATGGATGACACAGAGAAATATGTCGGTGTTAACGTTAATATGCGTACAGTGACTTGAATAAAAAACAAAAATGATGATAAAATAAAATAAAAAACGCACACAAAGTGTAAAAAAATGGGATGGAGCTTCAAGTACGTGAAAAAGTATAATATCCTTGTGAAAACATAACAAGGATCACGGAGGGCATGATGATGGGGCGTGAGGTAAGAAGTAAATATATCGTTTAACGGAGGCCTCATTGGGTGATATCAATCGCAGGATGTATACCTTTCGTAAAACAAGCCAACGATGCTCTCGACCGGGGGCTCACAATACACGGCGACGAGCGCGCCATTCGTTATTTTTATAAAATGTATATGGATACTACTATCGTAAGATTGGCTCTTTATTATGTATATTATGAACTCACCTGCTATACTGGAGGTGGAGGCTCCGAGCCAAGCGTGGGACGATTCCAACAACTTGGCCTGAAACAGACGAAAGACAAGAGTACAGGTTAGTTTGTTTTTGTTTTGTTTGTGGTACAAAAAAAAAAAATTGTGTTTCATAATTTTTCATGTTACTGGGTTTCACTTTTTTTTTCCCCCTTCCATCCTCATACAGGACACGAAAATCCCACGGAGGGGTTATTCTTATCCCATCATCCATCACGCGATTAATTCGTAAAAATATTTCACACAGCGCGCAAAGCTTTTCGCAATGTTGTACAAGACGAAGCTCGAGGGAGAGCGGAGAGAGACGGGCGGAGAAGGAATTTTCAGCCAAGCAGCACCGCGCACACAGAGAGAGGGAGAGAGAGCGGCGAAAAAAGGCGCGGAGAATCCGCGGCGAAGATAAATTGTTTCCCAAAGCTATGCGCGGACTTAGGACCCGGGCGCATAGGAGCCGCTCCGGCGATATGGGCTCTTCGCCCCGGGCAACTTTACTAATATGCGAGCAGCTAAGAGCCGAAAGGAAAGACACACGCAAAGTTGCTTCATTTGTGCGCGCGGGGGCAAACTTGGCTCGCGAGCGAATTTCGGCGATCCTATCCCCCCCCCCCTCCGCGCGCAGGAACGGCGAGGGGGTGTATGGTATCAGCCGCCAGCAGGTTTTCGGACCGACTTTTGAAATTAATTTTTAAAGGCCGCCCCGCCAGCTCGACTCTTTTTTCCCCGATAAGCCGCGCCGGTCCGACGCATGCTTCCTTATACTTTCGCGTTTTCGCGCTACTACTCCTGCCCCCCTACCCTCCCCATCCACCTTTGGATATGGGCGAGCGAGTAGGCGTTTTTTAGAGCTTATATCCCGAAAAACTTTTCACTCGCCTCCTCCTCCTCCTCCTCCTCCGCGGCTCGTCCTTATCAAACATTAGACGCCCGCCGCCTCCGCTGTACGTATGCATGGAGGTCTCTCGCCTGTGCACCTTTTGCCCTGCTTTTTTAAGCCCCTCTCGTCGGGATGCGCGCAAACAAAAAACTATACTCTTTCTCGAACTAATCTGCTGCTGCCGGCTACTATACAGGCCGTCGCTGCCGCCGCCGCTGCCGCGATACTTCCCTCAATGGATCGTTGTTATCGAGCCGAGGCGTGTATGTAGACAGCGGCGAGCGGAGATTGACTGCACCCCCGCGAGGAAAACTCGAGCCTAACGATCGATGCTTGCATACTTCTACTACCTACTGACATCTCGACGTTGCACGCTTTATTTCTCAAAATAATGCGGCTCGGCACTCCTTTCGATGTTTTTTTTTTTGNNGGGGTTTTTTTTTTGTTTTTTTTTTTTTTTGTTTTTCACAACAACCCCATCGATGATTTTCACGGCGGAGTAACGACGACGGCATTGCCCCATGCGTGATCGTAAATAACAATTTCACGCTGCACCCGTCCGTCATTCGTGCCCCTGCAGCAGCAGCAGCGCCGGGCACATTGATTTTAATTATTGCACAGCTCTGGAACGTTGGGGGGGGGGGGGATACAATTATGATCGAGACTTCCACATCGCGCATCGTGGCGGAATCAAACGGTTCCGACAGCCGCGACCTACAATGTGTTCGGGGGCTTGGAAGCGGAGAAGAAGAGAAAGCCGGCGTTTATACGTACAGCCGCTCTCGGAGCTGTAATTTCGCCGAAGACGTGCAAGTTCGACGGGCCAATAAAAGTTGAGCGAGCGAGCGCGCGAGCCTCGTCTCTAATGTTTCGGCAATTTCGCGTGGACGCTCCATGCTCCTTCGCTTTCTCGCTCGCGTTACATGAATTTGTATTATTGCTCTGTGGTGTGTTGACAGGCAGAGGGTCTCTTTTTGCTTTCGCTCGGGTGGTATGCATAGTTGCAGCCAATAGAAGGCTACGTGTAGGGGTATGGGGCTGGCAAGTTTGCAAGCTCAGCTCAGAGGGCGCAAGTGAGAAGAGCGTCCAGCCAATGAGAGTTCACCATTGCTGGTGTATCTGTATACATGTTAAATAGCTGACAGAAGCAGCGGATGGCATATATTTTTCATGTTTTAGGCCGTGAAATAAAACACCCCATGAGCTCAATCGCATACATATGTGATTTTGATTAGCTCTTTAAAATTCGTTGGGATATTGGTTACTGATAATTGAAACCTTTAAAACTAGCCCCGCGTTTTAACCAATATTGATTCCATTGAATGATTGATTACTTGCTTCCGAACGAGGTAATTAAAAGATATAGTTTTAATTAGCTATGCTTTCATGAAAAATATCCCATTTGGTCCGGCAGATGCATCATCAATGGTTGACATACTGACCACGCCATATTGCTTTTCATTGGATTCTCAAGGCGTATACGCACGCCACTGAACATACAGTATACGCATATATTCTTTTATAAAGCAATTTAATTTTAATGTGGAACCTCCAAATTATCGCACAAACGCCGACTGAATATCGGCCCCCTCATGCGTAATCCTTACAATTAGAACCCTCGGTGACGATTCGTGGGGTGGAATCGGCCAACAACAGCGGCCGATCAAGTATTGCTGTGGAGACAGGCGACTAGCATTAGCTGCTGGCGACGACAACATTTTTGTCATGTATAAACAATGGCGAGCGAGACGGGGCGGGGGAATGGCTCATCGTCGTTCCTCCTCCTCGATTACACGGAGAGGAGGAGAGTCGGTGCACGGTTCACGCAGGGCATCTTATTATGATTCAGCGCTGGCCGCCCGCCCGCCGGCGCCACCGGGGGCGACCGCGCCGGGGGGGCGGGGGGGGGCGGGGGGGGGGCACACTTACGCACAATACGTGCAGTATAATGGGGCACGCGAGAGAGAGAGAGAGGCGACACTTTTCAAATATTCATCAAAGCCGCGCGAGGTCGTGGATCAGGGCAACGAGCGTCGATCGGAGGAAAGAGCGGCAAATTATAGCGCCACCCTGCCGTATAAGTATACACACCAGTTGCCTGCACGTGCATTTTCGTTTTTCCGGACTCTCGAGGGATCGTTCCCGCAAATGACCACTTTTGCAACGCGTCATGTGCTTCGGGCTCGCGTATCCCCCCCCCCCCCTCCTCCCTCCGTC
>JAPYYV010001510.1:0-23954 GCA_030522625.1 Copidosoma aretas | reverse complement strand
CGTAGACCCTGCGGTGTGCGTAAATGCATTTTTCCTCCTACCACAAAAAAAAAAAAAAAAAAAAAAAAAAACTACTACTACTACTACTACTACTACTACTACTACTACTATTACTACTACTACTAAGAGTTTGTTGGCGGTCAGATCAGCTGTGCGATGATTTTCTTTCATCTTCGCTAGAACTGTTTGTGTTTTTCGGTGTTTCATTCTGACTTTTTTTCCACTTTTCGTAGTTCGTATAATTGTTTTAGTTTCACTTTTATTTTTGCAGTGCCGCATGTTTGAGTCATAGTTTTAAGTTATATACGTATTTACCTTCGACGCGCATACAAGTGTTTTTGTGATCTTTGGTGTGTGATTTAAATTTTTTTACGTCATCTTCAGTTTCTATTCTCGACTGTTGATGTACCTTTACAGTTCGCCTATCTGCAAAACTGTAACGAGAATCAGAACAATGCATAAAACAAGGCCTAAAAAATCACGAGACACCGGAATTCGCATAGATCGTTGATATCATCCCTTCCATTTAAAAAGTCATCCAACAAAAACTGCTCCTCAATTAAGAAGAGTGAGTGAAAATCAATTGCAAAAAATTAATGTAGAAATAACAACAGAAACGTTAAAACAAAAAATATGTACTTCTGTCGTCTCGGCATCAATAACATGAAAGAAGAAAGTGAAGTAGAGAATATGAATTACCAAGTTGAATCGGACCCAGAAAACAAGAATTAACAATTTGAATTGGTAACTATGTGAAACCTAACCTTCTTGCTTAAAAGAGCTCGTGTTTATAAGGTGATTCGTAAGGCTGCAGCTTTTTCCCGGTGTAGCAGCAGCGTTCTACTCTTTTAATTATCTTGGCAAGTGAACTTTTTTAAGCTTATCGAGTCTATTTAATTTACAATTTTTCGATATTTAGTAGTTATTGATAAAATTATTTTTATTATTTTAGACAGAAAATATTGACAGGATGTCAATTGGAGAGTCAGAACTTCTGGATTTTCTGGTAATAATGATGAGTTATTGTACGATCAGATCGATGTTTTGAATAAAAGCTTGAGTAGCATTGGTTCTTCGCCTATTAAAAAAAAAAAATTTGACGCAAAAGACATATGCCGAGGTAAAAGTTAAAATAATAGCTAATTTTATCAAGATAAAAGTATTTTAAGTCAATCATGATGGTCCCGATGAAATTGATGATGATGACGAAGAAGCGTCAATTTTAAGAACTCTACAAAAAAGTTTTAATGTTTCTAACGATCGTACACATAGAATAAAAATGTTGACTATACTCAGACATTGGTCCTATCAGAAAATCGGACAGAATTTTCCAACCGCCCCTTGTCACATGATTTCTGTTGCCAAGAATGTTGCGAAAGAAAAAGGAATATTAAGTGACCCGAATCCGAAACATCACCCATCATTGCCTACAGAACTTGTTGATAGTATAATTAAATTTTATCAGTCGGATGAGAACATTCAGTTGATGCCAGGTAAAAAGGATTACGTTTCTATAAAAGTAAATGAACAAAGGATACTGATGCAGAAAAGATCGCTGATGAATTATTTAAAAGAACTATACGAGTAATTCAAGATAAAATTTCCCGATGTTACCTGTAGTTTTTCAAAATTTGCCTCTCTTAGACCGAAATACTGTGTATTAGCAGGAGCAAGTGGCACCCATTTAGTCTACGTTTGTCCAATACATGAAGATGTTAAATTATTAATCAACGTAGCGAATTTGAAAGCAATTACTGCTGAATCAGAACAGCCCATTAAAGATTATCGTTATTGCTTGGATCTTATGATGTGTGTTGAACAATCTATTGATTGTTTTTTAGGTGAATGCAAGAAATGTCCTGGGATAGCGAATCTTATTGAACAACTAGAAAGGAATTTTGATGAAAAAATGATTGACAGTATAAAGTACAGACAGTGGGTAACAAGTGAAAGGACTACTTTGGAAACGCTATCGTCGACCGTAGATGAATTTTTGGATTCTTTAAGCAATTGCTAACGGTAATTGTTAGCTTATTCTTTTTTGGTTAGGGAACAAAGAGAAATTTATAACAAAAAAAAAACCTACTTATACATGAATGCCTTGTAATATGTGATTTTTCTGAAAGCTACGCCTTCATTATTTAAAATTCAGTACAAGGTATTCATTGCCTCAATGATCAGGCAGCAATACACCCTTTTTCGATATATTACAAAGACGACGAAGACAAATTACAAGTTAAAAGTTTCTTATGCATTTCTGAATGCTTACATCACGATACTATTGCTGTTTACGTTTTCCAAAAACAACTTGTTAATATTATGAAAAAAAAAATGAATTTCAAAAATAAGATTATACGTTTTTCGGATGGAGCCAGTGGACAGTATAAAGATGAAAAAATGTTTATAAATCTTTTGCATCACATGAAAGATTTTAAAATGTCGGCTGAGTGAAACATTCAGCCGTACTTTCATTTGATGTATTTTTATTCTAAATATTATGAAAAATGTTTCTGTTTTTTTTTTTTTTTTAAGAAATCTTCATTTTTTACCGTCACAGAGCTTTGCAACTTTTCTCTATAAAATTAGGAACTATACGATGGATTAGAATGGAAACAGAAATGTATTAGCCAGCAACGGGATAACAGCAACAAATCATTGAATATTGTTTTGTTGCGAGCATGTTGCTTTACGTTTGGATATTAACTAATTTCGGTGTTTGACACAGAAAAGTGATATTTGATGCATTAGGCACTGTTAAGCACTAAATTTACAATGAAAATTGTAAGAGAACACATTGAGAGAAGATTAAGAGAACAAGTTTAAGAGAACACATGTTTTGACTAAGACAAAAATGGATTTTACAAGATTTTTGGAAAACCAGACAATATTGTGACGAATTTTTTCGACTTTCGCTCAGTTTAACTTTCCATAATTATTAAAAAAAAAAGTTGTATTTATCTTTGAAAATGCATTCGATTATGAAAATCTTAGAAATTTTATAAACAATTAAAATTTTACAAATGAGTATAATTTTTTTCCTAGCTAAAATAAACTTGTAAATTGTTAGTTATTTAATTTAAGAAAAACTCGCTCATATTTTTAGAAACTAGCTAAAATTTCAGCTTAATATATTTGTAAAAATATCAGTGGTTAGTTCTTTCTTATTTTTTTTTCAATACACGTGTTTTAAAATTTTTCTACATATGTAATAAGAAAAAACATATTTGGAATAATGAAATATCAACGAATACTTGTCAATTTTACTAATATCGTACATAACCCATCGCAGACTCCTTTCAGCTTGAAAGCGCTTACATATTATACCTCATTGTTTAACTCTTCTTCGAGATACTTCTCCACCCCTTATTTCACATCCTTGCCTTCAGAATTCTGGCCCTTAACAATTTTTTTTCGTTCTTCTTTCTCTCTTATTCTTTTCGTTAATCGATTCGAAGTTCCTTGCTTTTGTCCACAACGTGTTTAGCTTTTTCTTCCAACCTTCCAGTTTTGCCTATTATTTTTTTTTTAATTTCTGCTGCTTCTCCGTCCATTTTTTTGTAATCTTGTCTATTCAGAGCTTGGCATTGCAGTTTTGGAGGATGGCCTCCATTGCATCTATAGCGTCAGTCGCTTCAGTTCGTGCTACAAAATATCGTGTGTGCCGCAACTGCCAACGGCTGGCATAAGTAGTATGCTGTGATTCCTGTACTCATTGGCAACTATTTCATGAATTGCAAGGTAAGATTCAAGCGTTATTTCCTTTTTTCCAATGGCGTCTCTTTTAGTCTCCCTCTCCCCCCTCTCTCTGTCTTTGTCCATCTCTCTCTCTCTGCCCCTTTATACCTGCGTATTTTGGCTGGCCCTCAGCTCTTCGGCCAGCATGATTCACCAAGACCAGGTAGAAATATATTATGCTCGCCTGCTTTCCCTTCTCTGGCCTCGCATCACTCGTAAACTTTTCCTTGGCTGAATTTAAATAGAAAAACATATCGAAATCAAAGTCACATTTTTTTCAATACTATTGATTATTGATTATTTAAAAGGTCGTTTAAAACGTCGATCATTAAAAGATCGTTCATGTTAATTCGGTTATAATATTTTATCGTAATCTGATTCTTTGAATAAATAATTATATTTACTTGTTATTTTAGTTTATAAAAAAACAGGCCATGGAGTAGAATGAAGAAGTTTGCCTCCTTGGTAATGACGCATTAAATGATGGCAGAGAACTCCGCACGCTCAGGGAACATGCTTTGAAGGCGTGCATACAAGCGAGTATACAATAAAGAAACAACAATTAACTTGAATTAAAGAAGTATAAATTCCTGACTTCATTCAAGCTGCTCCAAATCGTACACAAATTCAGCAAAGGTTGGAAAAGCCGCCAGAGAAGCTGCAAAAAAAAACAAGCAAGATATCTCGGCGTGGAACAGTTTTCGGCACTGCAGCAACTCGAACTCGAAGTCAAGGTCCACTTTTTGATTTTTTAAATTTATGTCCCATCTGTGGAGATGATGTTTCGAAAAAATTCGTGGCAAAGTGTATAAAAAATCATGATAAGAGAAAAACAGTTAGGGAGGTTAATGACAACAAAATTAGAAAAACATTGTTGAAAACTTATACAAATTTGCCCTTCAAAGAGTGCGTAAGAATGTGTTCGCGTATAAGTTCTGTTCCTGATTTAGTTACTGCCTCAGCAAAATATCACGATAGTTGTATTGAGAGGTTGAACAATTATTTAAGAACAAAAGTAGAGTCTGATTCGCCTGCTTATAAAGCTGCTTAATTCGTCGCAAATTATATTGTTGAGCATGAAGGTGAATGTCAATTTAGTTTAGTTTCAATTCTAGAAGAACATGGGGATATGGAACAAATGCCAAATTTTAAATATATTCAGAAGCATTTACATAATATGTTTCCCCCAGGTGATATTTCTATACACAAATCAAAAGATGGCCCAATAATTACTTATAAAAATATTGGCACAATACTTTGAAAAAATTGATATCAGCATAAGTTGGCGGATGAGGAAGAGGAGAATAAAATAGTCCTAAAAGCTGCTGGTAAAATTATTCTCGGTGATGTACGAAAAAAAAAATATTACAATTCATCTTATTCAAATCTTGACCTAGAATCATTTTTCTCTAGAATTGATGACGATATTTCAGAAACTTTACAAATACTTTTACAGGATATAATATGTGATAGAAAAAATCCAATTGACAAGTACATTTTGAAAGCAATATCTATTGCTCATGCAATAATAAGTGCCAGTCGTCCGATTACATTCGTCTCGTCTCTTTAGACTTTTTTTCTGCACCGCTGAGTACAAAATATGGATCCAAAGAGCTTTTGTAATTAGTTCATTCCCTTGGGTTTAATTGTTCATACGATAATTCTCAATTATTTATTGCGTCACTGCTGTATTATAATCCAAGTGTAAGATGTGATAAAACTTTCACACAGTATGGGTACGATAATTTTGATCATGATGTTGTTACATTAGATGGTAAAAACACAATGCATAGAATGGCTGGTATTCAAATCAAGACACCATTTGATCCTAATGTACCAAATGGAGCAATGAAAAAGTTAAAAAAAATGCCTTCAGCTCAAGAAATAGCAGATCTTGGAAAATTTGAATTGAAATTTTATAATAAGAAAAATGACTCAGGTCTGAATGATGTGATAGTCGAAAATTTAGATGAGATCCATAAATTAGATGATAATTAAGATATTAATGCATCAGATTTATCATGGATTTGGGCGCAAAAAGAGTTTCCTCAAGATTCAAAAGGTTGGTTATATGATTGATTTAACTAGCGCGATGAAATTCAAAAGAAGTAGGATTATACCTTTACCAATAATTAACTATCCACTAAATGATTATGATACGATCCATACAACTTTGAAAGAAGTTGATGATAGGCGAAAATTAAGAAACCAGACTCATTCATTCGTAACGTTTGACCAGCCATTATATTGAAAAGCAAGGAATATTAGAGAAATTTGCAAAGAAGAATTTTTTGCAATTACTGTGCGATTAGGTCCGTTTCATTTGATTATGTCATTTATGAGCTCAGCTGGTCATATTATGGAGGGCAGTGGCTTGAAAGCATTATCCTGTAAAGAAAAAAAAAAAAAATCAGTTGCAAAAATGATGGATGGACATGCGTATGCAAGAGCTGTTAGGGCTCACTTTCTTGCCCATTTATCTTTAGGCCAAATAATTTTTGATGAGACGCATCTATCTACAGGAAAAAATTTAGTAATGGATAAAATATTTGATAATGCGGAAGAAGGAACTTTTGAAGGGATTGAAAGTGTTGTAGATTTGAAAAATTTTCGTATAAAGTTTTTTATTTGTGTAAACGGTTTAAAAAACAGAGGGCTGACAGCTCGATTTTGGGTTTAATATTTTCAAATGATTACGATATTAAAACAGTTTATTCAAGCACAAAGGATAGGTGATTGGAATTTGCATCGATGTTACCTTTTCTCCACGCGAGTGGACATTTTCCATATGCAAAAAGTGCTCATTTATATCTTCAAGACATGTACAAAATACAAGAAAATGTAGATGATAAAATTTTTAAACAATTTACTGAACAGGGATTCTTTACAGTCAGGAGAATATATAGATTTTTTAGTGGCACACCCACTGATCATGTTGAAGAACAAGATTTCATGGGAAATTCTAAAGATCAGATAGGTGGTGTAACTCATGGTCGAGGTGCTTCAGACTCTGTATTTTGTAAATGGATATTAAGTATGTCAGCCCTTACTCAAGTTTCTCAATGCATTCAATCATTTTGTAACGTTCAATTTACTACGTCTGAACAGCATGATGCAAGACCAACACGAATAGCTAGAGATTCTCAAGATGTATCTCAAATGTGAAATTTTTTTTACAGTCACAATCCATTTCTTGTCACAGAAGATTTAGTTAGCATTGCAACAGGTGTTAAAGGAAATGATACCATAAATTGTAACAATGCTTTTCGGATTGGCTGCCAAATTTTGAATGATATCAGCAAAGGAAATTTAAATTATAAGTCTTTAAGATTTCAAAAGAAATTTGTAGCTAAAACATTTCAGAACGCCCATTCAATTAAAATAAAAGAAAAAAACATTGTTGTTAACCCACTGTCATTATTTCAAAGAATTATAGTTGCCATGGATAGAGAAACAGATCCTAAACAATGCCTTTGCTATCAGTTAGCACCGTTTACTTTATTGATTGTCAAAGACGGAATAATGTATAAAACTGAAAAGTCTAAATTTTACGATAATTTCATAGCTACTGAAAATTTTTTACCTAATAATTTTTGCTATGTAATACATGGGGGCTTTTTATTACACAAAGTTGTATGGCCTAAAGCAGGATACACGTATGAAGACGTAATAAATAAATATGCCCAATATGTTCTCGATCACTATCCACAAAGCTATATTATCTTTGATGGTTATTTCAATACTTTATACAGTACAAAATTGCTGAACGTAATCGACGAAGGGCAAAGATATCGTGTTCTGACACTAATTTTAATTTGAACATGATTGTGAGTAAGGTAAAAGTACCAATGGTGAAACGGTTTTTGGTGGAATTTCCTTTAAAAATTCATACAAAATTACGAATAGGAGATTTGATAAACATTTTAATGGTACCAGGTGTGTCATTTGTTTCTGTTGAATATATATAATTTTTTGAGCATGATATTTTGATAATACATTATTTTAAATAATAAAAATTGACAGCATAGAGTTGAACATAATGCGAAACACCATCGAAATACATGTCCCAATAGCGAAACGTGATGTCCCAATGGCGAAACGTACATGTTATTGAAATGGAATCTGTGTGTTCTACTATCCGGACATAAAATATTTGAGTATAAGATTTAAATTGTACGTAGAATGAAACAGTGATATTAAAGAAAACTTTACTGTAGTGTAATGCATTTAAAAATAGATAATTACTTTTATTAATTCAGTAAGACACAACTTTAAATGTCTTACACAAATTTTTTTTGTGATGGAAATTTTAAGAGTTTATCAGTTATTAAGCGTAGATTGACTGTTTCACCTTTGGGACAGAAGTTGAAAGTGCGTTTCGACATTGGAGCGTTTACCTTACACCTTAAGAGAAATTCTTTTCGAATGAAAACAATAAAGAACGTTTTATTAAAAAATTTAGAGAGAATCTTCATAAAGTTGGAGTCCAAACGAATCAAGCGCTTAAAGATGCAGATACTCTCATAGTCAAAACCGCTCTTGAAATTGATAGCCAAGAAATACCTATTGTGATCGTTAGTGAAGACATTAATGTGTTAGTTACATTTTTACTCAGAGCTTCCGACAATAATAACATCTTTTTTATGAATCCGGGCAAAGGTGGGATTGATGAACGGATCTATAAATGGAATTCATTCGGTGACGATTTTTTGAGATCTTTATTCGGCTTTACGCATGCTCTCTGCGGTTGCGACACAACTTCAGCTTTTTACAAGCAAGGGAAAAATAAAATAGTTACCATTCTGACAAAAAATGAAGCATCAGCCGTGAAAGTAAAGATTTGTAACTTGTCTGAAGCAACTCCAGATCAGATAAGAAATGCTGAGCTTCAAGCTATCGCTGCTCTCATATATATATTTATGACAGTACAGGATAATGTTAGGATTAATTTATTTATTGAGAAAAATCAACCGCCAAGTACCCTTTACAATACACACAAAATTAAATGTAATCGCAAAAGTACAGTCCACTAACAGCTACAACAAAGTATCGCCTACTGCAGTAGGCTTATTAAAAATAATGTAAAAGTTTAAGTGAGGACAAAAATTATTTTTTTGATACTTTATGTTACTCTCTATAAAGGCTGCTTTATTATTTATTATGCATAAAATTTTTTTAGTGTAGAAACCTTATCCTAAACTGTAACCTTTAAAAGAGTACTTTCGAAGCCATGTAACCGCAGCCTATGCTGCGTTTCGATACGGTGCGGCACACGGTGTACTAGAATGCCAAAATTCGTCTTTCAATACGGTACCTCTTGACAGGTTTCTCCGATTTGGACGTTTTTTAAATTATTTTTTTAGGGTTTAGATAGAGGAAAATTAGGGCCTAGCCGTACCATGACTCAGGGGGTGGAGGTAAAAACTTACCAAAGTCCCTTAAAACCAAAAATGGAGCATATTAAGAAAAGAAAAACACATATCGTTCACTAAATACGAATAAAAAATTTCCCACAGTTATCTAATGTCAAATTACCTATAATTTATTATGATTTTGAGAAATTAAAGATGGCGGCAGCAATATGGCCACTAAAACTAACGAAATTAAATAAAAATTTCATTTTTTGTTGATTTAGGTATAAACTTAAATATTGTTAAAATGTATTTTTAATAAAATAAAGTTGAAATATTTAATGCCATTTGTATTAAAAATGTCGGCTGATGTATATCTTGCAAGTCCCCACAACGTGGGTGTCAAAATAAAGAGCTTTCTGTCGAATACAGCGAGTTGCATAAAATTTATGGAATCGTATATGGTAGATAATGAAACATTGTAGAGTATCTTCTTTTCACCTACTTCTCATTATTATTCTCTCCACTGTACATCAAGAATTGTTTAACAAATGAACAAAAAAAATTTTTGATTCCAAAAATCTACTATTAAAAATTAATAAATTAAAGAAAAAATAATAATATAAGCTCTCAATTTGTTTTTCTGAGAGGTGATCAGTATCTGAAAACAAAGGAATAAAAGCCAAGAATTATTAAAATTGGTTACTGGGAATCCTGAGATATGACTGATCATACACAATTACACATATACAATTACACACGGACAGACATATACTAACACACGCACTTTCTCACACACACCCAAACAAACATTTTTCACATAGTTCTCTATATCCACAATTTTGAATTAATAAAGATGCAATCTATTTTATTTTATTCTACTCAGAGAGCTCATTCATTTAATACCCATATTAAGGGGGCTTTAGAGACATACAAAAATCGCCATTTTGCGCAAGGCGATATCTTGTCTTGGCCACTATTTTAAACTTATAAAGGTAAAATCTATTTTATTTTATCTTACTTGGAAAGCTATTTTATTTGACACCTATGTTGCGGGGACTTTAATGATATACATTATCCGCCATTTTGCGCTAGCGGCCATTTTAATACAAATGGCATTAGGTACTTCAACTTTATTCTATTAAAAATAAATTTTAACAATGACATTTAAGTTTATACCTAATTTATAAACAAAACTAATTTTTCAAAAATCTCGTTAATTTTGGTCGCCATATTGCTGACGCCATCTTCAATTGCTCAAAATCATAATAAATTATAGGAGATGTGACATTGGATTACAATAGAAAATTTTTTACCCGTGTTTAGTGAACGATATAATTTTTTTTTAAATAGGCTCTTTTTTATGGTTTTGGGGGACTTTTGAGGGTCCCCCCCCTCCCCCCCCCCCAGTCAAGGTAGGGCTAAGTACTAGTTTGCCTTTAATTTACCATCTAAACCTCAAAAATAAAAAATAAAACGTCCAAATTGTAGTTTCCTGTCAAGAGCAATCTTATTTTGAGACAAACTTTGGCATTCTACTGTGCAGCAGCCGAATGGGTTTTTAGGTTGAAATTCAATAACAGTCTGACATTGTTGTTCGAAAAAAAGGTACTTTATGAGTTAATAGAAAATTGTTTTATCAAATTTGCATTAAAATATGCGAGAGTATATTAAATTTTTAAGAGGCACTCACTAAAAACTTCAATCTTTTTTGGCTTTTTATTCAATTTTACTTTTTCAAAGCTTGTTCTACTCCTTGATCGATTTTAAATCAGGTAACAGCAGGAAATTTTTGAAAATATTTATTATATAATAAGTTAAATGCAATTGTCTATGCAAAAACGTGTACGTAGGATATACAAATGTACCTAACTTCTTGAACATAATATTTTTTCAAAAATTTCCCAGAGTTACCCTATTTGAAATCGATCAAGAAGTTTTTGAAGACGGAATCTTTTCATAAGCTATTCTTATTCTTCATCTTATGCTCTGAAGTGATATTATCATAGCCTTAAGATAAGAGATAACTTTTTTTTTTTTAATTTAAACTTTAACCAAGTGCAATCATACAGTTCTAATTTATAGTTAAGGTTGTATTCAGATTTCGAACTAGATTAGAAAACTATTTGGGTCAGTCGGTAAACGTGAGTAGAAATGATGAATACAAATTAAATAGCTGGAAATACTGATGATGATTAAAATTGTCATGAACATTATCTACTTAATAGAATAATTCATGAAAGTTCTCTTGATTATTGTCAGTATAATCACGGCTTGATTATCTGATAAAGTGTTTTAAAATATGTAAAGTGTGCTCTCTATATTTCTTCCATAGAATTTTCGTTAGTAATGAGCGAAAATGCCGTCTCTAACATTCAGGAAAAAATTCTCTCGAACGCGGATATCGTTAATAGATATGCAAAACTAATTTTCACCATACCGCGCCGAAAGTAGGAACTTTCGTCCCGCTACGCAGAACGAAGATTCCTCCTCCCGGCGCAGGATTAGTGAAAAATCGTATACAACCCTCGGGAGGAAATAAAGGAAGCCTTAGAACACATGCTTATCAAATGTCTGTGTTCTGAGACATTCTTTACTTTTCCTCCCTAGGTGAGTAATGTACTAATTAAGACAACATATCAATTTGTATATTATGTATACATTTATGAAACAATGTTTAGGCTTCAGCATTAGTAAAACAAATTAGCGAGCAATAAGCAATAAATACTCCATAAGTTTCCGAATATTTAGGGCCACGCTACCTTTTTTCGTGTCTTCGCTGACATTTTTTATGTTCGTACTGCCCGTGAATCTGCTAAGATGTTCATTAAACCACAAATGTAAAAGCATACTCTCAAAGAAACATAATAGCAACAAATTTTAGTTCCCATTCACATTTGATATCATTCGTTTTTGAAATATTATCATTGGCTATGCTAACTTGATATCAAGCCAGTATACCCATTGTTTCTTGAAAATGGCAAGAGCAACAATATCGGCTTTCGGGAAAAGAAATCAGCAAAAAATGAGCAACAAATTGTCCACGAGTAATTTGACCCTCAAAATGATTCCAACGTTTTTTGGTATTACGCTGGTATTGTCGACTCGTGCGCTCAGAGTATATTTGATAAGGCAAGCGGTTGAGCCCTTTTCGCAGCATGTTATTAAAGCCAAAAATTGGCAGCAAATTCTGATTCCGATACACATTCGAACATATCATTAGTTTAGAAAATATCGTCATTAGCTACGCTAACTTCATATGAAGCCAGCATATCCATTGTTTCTTTAAAACTGCAAGAGCAACACAATCGGCGTTTGGGCAACAAATAATCATGAAATTAGCAACAGATTATGCTATGTTTAGTTTTGTGGCCTTATGATGTGGCTGCGCTAGCGTATGAAGGCTTGGGCGTTTGGTGCCGTACTAAGCAATCTAAGGTACTAAGGATTGTGAAAAATACGGCCAATACAAGTCACAGTCACCTCAACATTTGTTTTTCTAAAAAGTTACTGTTTTATTCATGATGTATTTTCACATGTTTGTTATCATCAATATGTGAATAGTAGTACGTGGTGCGTGAGGCTCTTGCGTGAAAAGAAGCCCTGAAAAGGTCTTACAACAATGGAGACGAAATATAGGCTGCCAATTCAATAAAAGATGCTTTGCTCAAGAAGAAAGTAGTGGATTTAAATTATTGTTGTACCCTACAATCATTTTCTCACGTATAAATCGAGCAATTGGAGAGAAATACAAGGAGTTTAAAATATTAAAAATATTTTTTGCTTATTATCATGATAAATAAATATCTTGATTATATATTAAAATTTTAAAGTTGAATTGGCCTAAAAATTTGTAAAATATCAATTAAAATAACGATATAAACTCATCATTGTCGTCTGCACATACGTAGAAAACGATAAATTACTTTTCTTTAAATCCTCTCGAAATTTAACGTGTTGACCCTATCTTTTTTTTAAAGTAATAGATTCTTTATAATTTAAAGTACTAGGCATCTTTAAGGATTCGTCTTCGTTTACCGTTTAACCTCCAACTTTTGTCTACGATTGATGCACGGAGTTAATGGCTGCTAATATTGAAAATGTTTTATCCTTATTCATGCCAATTTCAAAAGGAGATACATCCTTAAAATTATAAGAGAGTTATCTTAAACTATTTGACTTTTGATTGTCATAAGAAAGTATAAGGTTACTGTTTAAAATTCTAAAAAGTTCCTAAAAGCTTGTAATAATTGTAGGAAGCACATAAAAATGGAATGAATCCACCCGCTAATCGCGGCATGCCATGGCAAAGGGGAGTGCGGGTCCCCAAAATTCTGCGGTGACCGATAAAATTTTACCTTAATAACCATGCATATTACTTATTATTTTAAAATTGATTACGAATCATAATGAATTGCTGATTTGATACAGACACGCACTATTATCTTCCGTTTTTTAATTTTTCCACTACAAGATGTAAACACGAGATTGTGTGTTCGATCCATACCCGAAGAAGATTTTTTTCATTCTTGCTTGTATCTTAAAAACTTTTTTCCAAAAACAAAATTAATGGTTTTCCATTTTGAATCTTGGAGATATTTTTTTTAGGAAAAAACATAGATGAGCTGAGAGTGCTTGGTTTTAATATACATGTGTGGCACCTCCATCTATATGTGCATATTGATATGATGATAAATATATAAAAATTACTTGTATACCCATAAGTCACATTTAATATCATAAGTCAACTTGAGAAAAAGTGTATTTCTAGATATTGTTGTAAATTGTAGTAAAAGTAGTAGTAATTGTCGTTGTTAATAGTAAGCTGCTAAAACTCTAAAAGTACTGTTAAAATCATTTTTTCACTTCTTGTTTATTGCATATCAGCCATATTGAATTCGCTATTTTAGATTAAGGTGGTTGACACGGAATCTTTAATGATATCTACGGGTTCTGGTACTGTAATATTTATAAAAAAAACTTCATTTGAATTTTGACGACCATATTTAATTTGCCCTATTATCAGAAGTTTACATAATATTTATTACAAGCAGTGATAAAGATGGCAAAAAACAGTATTTAGAAAGATGTTACTAGTATATAATTAATGACCCTAATTACATTTTTAATAATTATACTATTATAAATATTTATGAAAATAATAGTTTTTTATTTTTTATTTTTTTTCACATCACAAAAACTTCCAAAAATTGTTAGAATAAATTTGCAAAAAATATACACAAACGGAGAAAGTCAATGAACTTAGTAGTATAGGTCGTAAAAAATTACGAATATTATAACTTATAAGCTAACAATCAACAAATTCCAGTAGCTTCTGTCGAACGTGATGTGATTCATAAGATACCCGTATTATTTTCACAACAATTGAAAATGAGCTTCGGTCTGCAGAGAATAGTGCAAGAGGCTGGATAACATCCGTTTAAATTAGAAACCCGCTGTCAATTCTTTAAAAAATTAAGTCTAATCAGTAGGAAAATAACAAGGTGTTCTAAGGACACATTCTTAGGGAGCTGCAAGCGCGCATGGTTAGTAGGTAGTACTAGTTACTGCACAGGCATTATTGCGTTACTAGTTTTGGTAGACTGTTTAGTCGTTAAAAAGTGAGGGAGGCGTGCACAGAACTCAGAGAAAGCAAGCAAATTCGGGTGGGGGTTATAAAGAGTTGGCAAGGACGAGAGGAGCACGCGGGCAGAGGCTGTGGGGAATTTAAATAAATCACGATCGTACAAAAGACGTAAAAGGCAGAGAAAATGAAACAATTACACTTGAATTCTACACACACACATATATCCTATGTGACGTGGTCGCTAAATCTAACCCGTCACTGTATACCTATATGTATACGTATCATCGGCGGCCACCAAAATATAGAGAAATTAATATTGTAATGCATAGGTATAACTTATAACACGACTTATGACGTGTGTTTCCGGTACCGCCGACGACGAGTCCGAGAAGAGGAGAGTAGAATATAATCTACAACAGCAACAGCCTATAGCAAGCAGAGGCAGCGGCTGTATGTTCGGATGAATATATACATGTGTGTGACAGAGAGACATAGAAAGATAATCCCGTCGGTGACGAGTAGTCGGGAGAGCCGACGGGACGAGCAGTATGCGAAGGATGGCGAGTCTAGCTTGGTGTGGAGAGAGACAGACAAGTGAAGGGACGCGTTCGTACGAGGACAGAGGCACAGTACCGCCGCTGTACGTGCGTTGGTGAGAGTCGATCGAGAGCACCCGAGAGAGTGAGACGTGCGCGGACCTACGACGGTAAAAATTGAGTCGTTTCAGACTTTTGTTTTCGGGCCTGCGAGGTTTAGTTTTTTCGTTTCGGTAATCGGTACCGTACGCAAGGTTAAGTAGGAGCAAGTCAGATGCCAGGACGGACGCGGGAGGAGACAACGTTTGGCGAGGGGCTCAGGGAAGAGCCGGGGAACAGGATGCCAAAACGCCATTCCGTGCCGAGCTGAGCAAACGCAATGAGCCGAGTTGGACGCCGAGGAAGCGCGGAGCCGAGGAGACGAGCTAGAGGGCCGAAACAGAGTCGTGGACGAAACCAGGGCCGCGAAGAAGAGGAGGATATAAGTTGAGTATTGTGAGGTAGGAGAGAGTGGGCCGAGAAGAGAAATATTAGTGTCGAGACGGGTACGTGTGTGGGTTAGTGGGAACGGGGACGAGTGTGTAAATACGGTGTGGAAGAGTAGTGTATAGCGGCCATCATTCCCGCACGAGTACAGAAGAAAAGCCGTACGCGCGGGCGGCCATCGTTTTGTTGGGATACGAGTGTTAAAGCCGCGTCGCGAAATAAGGCCGGCCACAGTGTTGTAGTGTTTTTGGAGAGTTTGGAAGTAGTATAAAAACCGTGTTTAATATAAGGAAAGTGACGGATTAGATTAGATTATATCGTATTTATCTAGGCCTCGGGAAATAGTCCCATCTCGCCGCTTGATAAAATACATAGCATAATGTTGCATTGATATTGTTGAAGGTAATTACAGTGTCGATTTGTGGAAAATAAAAATGTACACACTTTGAATGGGTTAATTTTCAAGAGAATTACGAGATAACTACAATTATTTGTGTAACAAAAACGCAATGATAAAATGTATATTGATTGTACAAATAAATAATTCAGATATAATTTTACAGAGTCACACTCTCTCTCCCTCTTTCTTGCTCTAAGTTAAAGGGTTTATCGTTATACTTCGTTTTCTTTAGAAATTCTTCTAAAAATTATCGCATTTTTATCATTACACATAACATGTCCAGATTTCAGTGGGCCTAGCTTCATAGTTTTTGACGAAATAAATCACAAAGATTTACGGCTACACACAGGCTCTTATGAAGAGGCCGTTACTAACTGGCTCCCAAAGACACATTTTTACTTCCAACTTGATTAATTCTCTTAAGAATTTTACAAAAAATGAGTATAATAAAGTTTACCCTAATTAAAATAATAATTTCAAATTTAAGGAAAGCTAGCTTTTCCGTTTTAAAGATTCATTGACTGAAAGTTAGTGCATAATGTTATTTGTATATCTGTATAGTGGTACAGGTCGAAGCAAAAGTCCATGTTATCTATAAGTTTTTGCAATTGTAATAATTTTTTCCGTTATCTTTTATGTGTGTACATCAGACTTAATACTTATTTACGTGTTTTATATAAAAATACTTATATTTAAAGGATATAAGACTAAAACTAATTTTTGATGTTAACTGTACTACGACGACCCACTTCATTGATCTTATTGGATGGATAATTCAAAAATATTGCAAATAAACGAATTTTGATGAATCTGTCCAGCAGAATGGTAAATCATTTTAAGACTTAAGTTTTAGAATTCGCTCGAGGTTTTATCACATTGAATCAGTCAATTGAATTTGTTACAATAAGCAAGTTTGTGGAAACCCGGAAATTATAAGTATATCACTGTTTATGCGTGGCTGGCTTTGCCTGGCGTTAACGTGCTGTGATTGGTTTGCTAGTTTTAGAGAGGTAGCTATGTAATCTGGGTCGGGCTCTTCCGTTTTTGGCCGAATAAATGGTGCTGGGCACCGTTAAATTGTAATTGTCTGGTTCGAATTAGCGTGTAGAGTAGCACCTTTTGTCCCCCCTCCCCCTTTCTAGTTACCTTTACAGGAATAGTTGGTTCTCACGAACCAACTGTCTGCGGCAGACCTCCCGGAAGAGAGAAGTTTAGTTGGATGAGGTCAGGACGTACGAGTGAGTTTGTAACAGTGCGTCAGGACGACCGTTCTCTGGCTGATACACTCTACGTCACACCTAATAAAGCTTCGCTTCCTGCACGCTCTGCGTGCCAACTACCATATTATTATTTTTATGTCTTATTATCTAATACAAGAACTTATTCTTTAATACATACATGCGTACAGACGTAGACAACCAAAATGAGCACATAAGTTATTTAGAAATCAAACAAATACATTCAGTACATGAAATAAGTTCACAGATTTAGCAACTAATTATTACTAGTTTAATACTCATGTATGACTCTATTCGGTATTTGAGCTTAGAATTGATACATATTTATACGTATATTATATTTATAGAATCATTATTATTATTATAAAAACTAACAAGCGCTTTTTTTGTCATTCTTGAAAATAATAGAATCAATTATGAATACAAACTCATAAGACGATAACATTCTTAAATTCTAACTTAATGTTAGCAAAAAGAAAATATTTATTTATTTATTTATTTCTTGTACAGATTTTTACATCCTTTTATATTCTCCATTCTTGTGTCATAACTACTTATAATTGATTAATTGATTTCCCGTTAAATTATTACTAATAGTATTTACAATACTATCTTATAAAAAATTGATACAACAGAGTTTAACATCAATTACCTTTATATATTAACATAGGAACATGAGAGAATTACTTTTTATATTGCTGTAAAAATTAAATTTAAAACGCTTATCATAGTACTTTAGGTTCAAGCTTTGCTTTTCAATCCCCAATTTATTTATATTTTCGAAAGATTTTATGTACTTAGATAAATCATCCACCGGTTTCTTGTTATATGTTATGAGTTTCCGCCTGCATATTTCTCCATTATCTTTGAATCCTGTATTTTTTACTGTTCTTATCATCTAATTTCCCATTTTTTCGTGCTTCTTTACATAGCAATATGTGCTTTGTGCTTTCTTTTTACAGTACAGAGCCTACAGTCTGTTACTTAAGACCCTTTTGTCCTTTTCACATTACTATATCTCAGCCTACACCGTTGCTCTTTCCAATCCACTAATAATTTTTCCTGTTTCCAATATTTTTCTCTCTCCGGTTTTTCTTTTATTTATTTATAATATTTATGGAAGTTGAATTTGTCAATTACCTGACAGTTTTTTTTTTTGTATTTCCTGATTGAAAAAAGTTTTTCTAACCGTTGTACAAGTCTCTTTGCGTTTCTCAAGTTCATTTTCCTCGGTTATACTTTTCATTGGTCCTATCGTTTCCCCATCTCCTACCTTATTATATCCTACTTTTACTTATCTGCTTTATTTTGTCGGTTTTTATTGATTGCGCCACTTAAGTTTTCCATCAAGCATACGTGTGACCACCTGCTCTTATCCATTTTAAAAATTGAAAAAAATTAATTTGATGCCTTTTTCTATCTGCCCGTCTATATGCCCGTCTATTTTTATGCCTACTTTTTTAGACTTTATTTTACACGTATATCTTAGTGTGTTTTCATTTAAACCCATCATTTTTGTAAATCTGCTTTCTATTTTTCTACTTCTTTTTTTCTTTTAGATCCTCAAATCTCCACTCCGTATATGCAACTTTATTTTATCTCTTGAACCATGAGAAATAATCTTCGATTCAAACTGTATACTGTGGCTCTTTTGCTTAAGTCCCGAAATACGTTGACTGCGCGTGCTTTCTACTTTAGATTCAAACAGATCTTTTTCTATTCCTTCTCCATTCCTAAAAATTAAGATTTTCGTTTGTTTATGTCTATTTCCTACCTATTCTTTATACCATATTTATCTAAGACTTTCACCATTTGCTTTGTGTTTTCAGAATGCTTTGGGCTTGATGAGAACCCCTACCCCGTTTACTGTTTTAAATAAATTTTTTAGCCCCAGGCCCTCAGCTACATACTTTTTTGTGCATTTATAGCTTCTTTAGAAAATTTTCGATATTTTTAAATCCAGCCCTTTTCTTTCTTATTTTACCTAGAAAGTTTCTCCATTGATCCTATCAAATGCTGTTTTTAAGTCTTTAAACACAGCATATGATTTATTGCGCCCTTTTAGTTTATTTTCAATCAAACTGGATATTACAAAAACATAGTCCCTTGCTCTTCTCTTTGCTCTAAAGCCAGCTTGACTCTCCTTTGATATTTAACACTTCTTTACCTATCTGTTAACTCTTTTTGCTATTATAGTTGCTAATATCTTGTATTCTACATTCAATAACGCAACTCTTCTTAAGTTTTTGACGTCCTTCTACTTCTCCCCTGCCTTCAGAATCGCATAGATTCTTGCTATTTTCTACCTTTCAATCATTTGTTTTTCTATCAATAGTACATTAAGTGTGTCTATTTATTCAATCATCCAAATCATGGGCAGATTTTTAAACATTTTCCTATAATCCCATCGTTTCCCGCGGCTTTTTCCATTTATTTTCCCTAGAACTTTCTGTAATTCAATTATCGGCTTTTTTAATTTTTCCATCTCTGATAATTTCTTCAAACCTTTTTGTTTCAGTCTTCAATTTAATTTTTGTACTCTCTCTTTTATTTTGTGACTATTTTTTAAGTTGACCTTTCTTCTTTTTCTTCACAATTATTTTGAAATCCTGTTAATCAATTTTGATATCATTTCCCTCTTTTGATCTTATCGTTTTAGTACCTCTGCTACCTGTGTCACTACAATAGATAACCTATCCAATTTTTCTATGATATCTATTCCACCTTAGTTAATTTTTTAATCCAAACAATTTCCCTCCAATCTCTTCTAGTCTGTTTCAATGCTCATATTTTCCACTTCACAAACATTAGTCTTTTCTTCTATCCTATTATTTAAATCGCCGGCTATTATAATTCTGTCTGTGCCTTCCACTTTCTAGTTTATTCAGACTTTTTTTTTCTAGAATCTTATCTAGTCTTAAAAGATCAGACAGGTTGAAGCAGTGTATCAAATGTCTCAATGTTAAACAAATATAATAAATTCTTGTAGTGATAACAATCAAACAATACTTTTTCTTAAATTTTGTAGAGTCCTCGACGAATAAACCATGCTCCTGAGTTTTTCAAGATTATAGAAGTATGATTACTTATGATTTGTAACGATATTAAAAATATTATTGAAAAAAAATTGATTTTTAACATTATCAATATTTTAGATACAATATTTTACTAATCATAAGTACTTATTCATAAGAACGATTGTCAGATCTTTCACTCGCAATCTAAATACAGCGTGTAACAGGAACTTTCCGAATCATCAGAGGAGAAAGTTAACATGGACTTTAAAAGTTTTATATGATTGAATTAACAGTTCATATTGCAATCGAAAAATGTATTCCTTGATATGAACATCACTTTTACGGGTACGAAACGTTGCATTTCAAAATGTAGTTTCTTTTGAAAATTAAAATTAGAAAAATTTTCTTCTAAATGTAAAAGACAAACAGGTCGAGGGAGAGGTAGAGTGGTTATAAAGGGGATTAAGGGAGGTGAGTAACTGTAATTTGGTAAAGAATAATGAATTGTTGGAGATGATAAAGAAGTAGCAAGAAGCACCCGCAACTATACCCCCATTTGTTTAGCGTTGCTGGAAGCTATTGCAACGCCGAACGAGTTGCGAGACTGCAGGTGCTCAACTGCTCAGCTGCATCCTGTAACCAGCAACTAGCAAGAACAATTACGATTATACAATAAAAAACGTTTCGTTACTTTTAATAATTATTTAAATAAGATTTATAGCCTTTCCATATATGAGAAAAGCGTATCAACAATCTTGTATCAGAAAACGCCGGCTAACACATCGAAACTGAAAAACTTAAAGAATTGAGAGGTTCTTAACCTTGAATCTTGCCAACGACCGAGCTTAAGGTTAGTAGTGTACCCATAAAACCTAGTTATTCTCTCGCTGACAGTGCTCGTGCCCTTATGGCAATGTTTAGTCTATTGCATTTGCGAGATTGAATATTAGAGTACTGCACGATAAAACAAGCGAATAAAATAGATGTAAGCGCCGCAAATGTAGTGCATACGCCAGTCTACTAATGATCTATAATCTTATTTAAATCCTTCTCGCGATTTTAGAATTTGTGCAAAGCTATCTTTCGGGGAGCTAAATTATGTGTTGATTTGTCAACGAGGCTACGAATATGTGTCAGCTCGTCAGGGAAATATATATGCTCATAAGGATAATAAGCATAACCGGATTCTTTAGTTCTACTAAACAGTATTTCCACTTCAAAGAAAAATCCAAAATGAATCACTGTGTTACAATTATGAAATATCCTTGAATGTTTATCTATATCAGGTAAAACTTAATCATGCATGAAATTTCTGAGTATTAAATCCGGATTTGTTTTAAATTTGTAACTTTATCTTGGGTGCTCATTTAATATCATCTATGATCTATTATTTTAGCAGATATATCATGACTGCGGTGTGCTATTTACCATCATAGCGACAAGGCTATATACAACATGCGTCATAATATAAAATGTGTACATCAAATTGAAATTTTTTGATTCAGAATTGTATCACCTTGCTATACGGTCTATAAGACCATGGTATTCAATAAATCGCTATGAATCAATCAATTTGCTTCTCTCTTTACGTCACTCATGTCTTCGTGACATGTAGCTATACTAGTAGTGTAGTAGAGGAGAGCGGAGAGCGGCCAAGTGGTGGGAAAAACAGAAGCGTAGCGGAGGGTCAGAAATTTTTGTAACGCGCTTTTCCTCTTGTGACAGTTTAGACCCCCACATGAAAATTTCACTTTAAAAGAATTTTGCAACTTATTACTAGTTTATATCACCAGTGGATCATTTGCACTTAATTGTGAGTCTTGGCCAACTCGTCTTGGCTTGGCCTTTTTTAACGGATATTACAGTTTTTGCACGCTAACAACATTAAAAGCGAGCTAGCACACCAATTCATAGGTTCCCTGGCTTGTAGAATATTTTTAGTTTTATGGTCATTTTACCATTTATCTATAGAAAACTGCCTACTACTTTATTTGTTTGGCCATTTACTTTGCCGTGTCAACTTTAAAACCGTTTAGTCAATAGCACAGTGATTTTATTTCAGTATTCATTCTTCATACAGTATTAGAGACTGTAGTATAAGACTGACATATTTTCTGAGTGGTGGAACAGCTTATCAACCGATTCCCGAGGTTAAGCAACATTGACCGCGATTACTATCCGGATAAGTGGCCGCTCCCGTTGTAAAACTTTGTTGATCGCTTAGGTGTTCTTCACGCTTGACAATATTATCGGAAGGTGCGCAAAAGTTCCATCCCAGTGTTTAAGCCAACGAATTGTGACCTAAGCATCAAATTGAAACTGGGAAATTATTCTAAGCCGTTCTAAGGCAGGCTCACCTTTATTTGTCCCACTGGCATTTCCCAAGATTGTTCTCGCATGACTGGCATAACCCTCGCAAATGCGGAACGGTCTAGCATCAGTAAGAAAACAAGTGTACGAGATAATCCATAAACTTTTCTATAATGGTAGAAAATTATTCATTGCTTATGATTATTCATACATTCTTCTCTTTTTAAAATGACAATTATAAATCTTCATTGATTTATAGAACCATGTTTTCCTTCGTTCTCTGCACGCCTTGCATCACTAACTATGCATGTACAATACATTTGCATTCCCTACGTTACCAAGAATTATTAGTTTTGTAGGTTTTAATCATATGAAAGGGATGTAAGAACCTGTTGGTGACATTTTTGTTGCTTTCAATAAGCACTACTTGTTTTAAAAGTAATCCTTATATTTGTTACTCCACAATTTCTTCGTTTAGTGTCTAATTTTAAAGTAGAAGTAAAAAAAAAATTTGATTAAGGTAGTGGGTTAAAAATTGACCTGCAACAGATTGTTCCCAAACTTCAGGGATCACTTCATAATGTTGCTATCCATTGATGGTTAAAATTTTGAAAAGATCGCCCATAACCTTTTTCAAGATGCGAAGCTTCACAGTAAGACTCATTATCGTGGTTAGTACAGGCTTGCTCCGTGAAAAACAGACGTTAAAATCAATTTTTTAAATATCGCTCAAGGGATTTAAAAAAAAACTATGTTACTTCTAATACCTTTTGTAATGACGCATTTAAGTATTAGATCATTGACCTGTTCCGTTTTTAAAATATGTTAATTTTTGTGTAATTTTTAATGTTTTAAATATATCTGTATTGTGCTGTAATTTTTCTAATCTTTTTGACTTTTATCAAAATTTTATAGTATTTTTCGAGATTTCTGTGATTGACGAGTTTCTTAGGCTGTTTAGGTAGGAATCCGTGCCATCAATCAATTCTTTATGCAACAAATCATTTAATAAACATCAGTTTGAACAAATATACATATATATATATATATATATATATATATATATATATATATATATATCATTACCAACTACCTTAATATAATAAAATGTAAGAGGGATTGACAACTGGTGCCTATGGTACAAAGTAATTTTTTTTTGTCGATCTTCAATTTTCTATAACTATTTTTCAACGTCATATATATGTCGAATTCTCCAAAAAATCTTGATTTACGCGTCATCGCGTTGTCGGAGATGGCACATCACCAAAACGCAAAAAAAATCATCGTGTGACAC
>JAPYYV010001509.1:0-23954 GCA_030522625.1 Copidosoma aretas | reverse complement strand
TATCTCCAGATGTGAAAGTGACAGAGCCCCTGACACACTTACAATATGATACTTCCAGTTCAGAACTGTCAGAAGACACTGATGCATCTGAAATTTTATTGTCTGATGATGAAACAAACTTTTTTTTGTGAAAAGAATACTTGTTCATTATTACATGAGGAAAAATTTAGACAGTATCACATTTGAGTAATTTACTTATGTTTTTTTGATATACCTGTATGTATTTATACATGTATATTTGTTTATTTACTTATTAAAAATATATTTATTCACGTGCATATTCCATATTACATCCGTTATATTCAATCCGCTGTTTCAGGGGAGGTCAATAGGGTAAAGGGGGTGAATTTGCGCGAATTTGACATTAAATTCGTATTCAGCGACCTCAAAAACCTTAAAATTGATATGTTACTCGATTACGTATAAAAATATTCGGTATTTTATGCGAGGGGGTGGTAAATAAGGGGTGAAGGGGGTAAATTTTTGCAAATTTGACATTAAATTCGTATTCAGCGACCTCAAAAACCTTGAAATTGATGTGTTACTCGATTACGTATAAAAATATTCGGTATTTTATGCAAGAGGGTGGTGAATCAGGGGTGAAGGAGGTGCATTTTTGCAAATTTGACATAAAATTCGTAATCAGCGCCACCAAAAACCCCCTAGTTTAAAATTTGAAGTACATCATTAAAAGTTTCGACTTTTGGCCAGCTTTTTGGGAATCGGCCGCACTGTGCGGCATCAGCTACTAAGTCCCTGACAGCAGCGCGGCACGCATGCACAGTAGCATTAATACTACTCTCGCCGAGGCCTCTGGCGTCACAGCGTAAACATTACTTGCATAATTAGTTGACGTGTGACAAAAAACTTACGACAATGAGCTTTTCTCTAATACTATGTATTTTATCCTCAGCTACTTATTGGTGCTTCTTGGTTTTCCCTCTTATGGCTTTAAAGCCCCGAAATGAGAAATTTTTTGGCACGTCTCCGTTTTACAGCTATTATAAACCTCACATTCATTTGCTATTATTATTTTCTTTCGTTATGTACTTACTATAGGTAAGCCTTACACATGACTTACCAATAAAATTACGTATTTTTAACATATGCGGGCTTCCTCCCCAATTTTCATCATTTTTATCAGTCTTCGATTGCAATTCTACGGATCGTACAAAATACGTCTATGCGTGAGTATAGTTGACGGAAATCTGACTAAACCTTCGTACGAACCCTAACAGTTTACTATGTTGAAGTATTGTATGTTAGAAAGACGTAGTTTTATTAGTGTCGGGAGTACAGCTGGCCTATAGAAAGTATACAACGTAAGAAAATAATATTAAATAAATGTAAGGTTCATGAAAGCTGTCAAACGGGGACGTGCCACGAAATTGCTGATTGCGGAGCTCCAGAGCCATTTAAAAGAAAAATAAATAGCACCAGAATGTAGCTGAGGAACAAATACATAAGAAGAGAGAAAACTGCATTGTCGTAGGCAATTTTATCGCTCCACAATTAATTATGGTACTAATTTTTTCGCGAATACGGCTGAGACTTTGCATAGAGCGGTAATCAAGCTACTGCGCTTGCACCGCGCTGCTGGCAGACGCACTCAGTAGCCGATGCAGGTGCGTGTAGGGCGCTGTTTTTCTTCATTGATAACAACGAAAGGATTGACGAAAGCCCGTCTAAATAAATTGTTTGTCGTATGTTAAGTATTTGATCAAAAAACTAGCCTGGTCCGAATTATAATACACATCACAGCGGCCGGTATGCGCAAATTAAAAAAAAAACCTATATTAGCTTCCATTGATCATATTACAAATTTTTTTTTGTAAATTCATGAACAAACTAGCGCAATTGAATGCATTTATTGCCAATAAGTAAGTACAAAATTCGCAAAGACACAGTCAACTGTTATTGGTTTTTCTGAAATAAGAATTTTGTTTATCGACAGCATTTTTAGAATTTTGGACTAATTAAATACATTGACCAATTATCGCTATTGCCAATTTTGATTTTCAACTTGATTATTTCGCAATAGATCGCCATTTTGAAATTACGCGATCGGGCTTACAGTACTTAGTTAGGCATAGAAAAAACCATAACATACCCGATTTTCATGAAATTATGAAAAATTTAACATACACTTTTACTAATTTTTAGCTTTTTACATATTTTGTATTTAGCGCCTCAAAGGACAAATTAACATTTTTCTTTAATTATTAAATAACTAATCCTTATGTAGAATCCTGAACTTTGACACAAACGTTGTTTTCTAAAATGATTACTTTTTGGAATAATAATAAAAAAAATGCTATTTTTGCAACTTTTTTGCAATAGTGCCTGGGTTTTTCTAGACACTTCAAGAGGTATTTCTACGTATTTTTTTTCTTAATTTTGTTCCACATTTCGATTTAATAGCATAGAGTACCACCTCCAATTCTCTGGTACTGCGTCCAACACGGGAGAACGGTTAAAATGAGGTCATAGTAAGGCATGCGGTTTGTGCAGACCCTAAGCCTATTCATTCATATTACTGATAATAAATGTTAAATATTCATAACAATCCCTTTAGTAGGTGTTATCTGTAAGTTGCAAGAGATAAATTAGTAATTAAGTAACACTAACGTACGTTACATGGATATGAATTATTCTTTTACATACTGTACGGATTTTGATAAAAATTGACCGACATATCTCCGATTTGGCTGAAACTTTATAACAGATTTTGTATCGAAAAAAAATGTGTTCAAGGATTTTTCGAGAATTTTTTTAATATTACAGAGAGCGAATTAAAATTTTGAGAATTTTGTGTTTTTGGCTTGTTGACTCACTGTAAAAAATTCATAACTCTGGGTCTGTTAGAGCTAGAAAATGGATTTCTTTTTCATTTTGAAGCTAAAAGAATGAGATTCAATAAAAAAAATGATTCAATAAAAATTACTAACGAATTTATATTATCACTATTTATTAGTTTAAATAAATGTTTTACAATGGCCCCAACCTTGTAGCAACTTTTATGTATTTTTATCGTATTCTTCGGCAAATTTCACACAAAAAACATGTTTTTAAGATATGGTACGTTTATTATTACTGTTGTTAAAACAATAATTTACATAGCACTATACGTAAAAAAACGGTTTTTATTAATAGCAAGAAAACTATAGCTCGGACAAAAAAAAGTTAGGGAAAAAAGTGGTAAATAAAAAAAAGATTTATAATTTTTGTGGGAAACATTTTTCGACATGACTTCGAACTTGTCAAATGAAATAAAAAAATGTTGAAAATCACGGATAAAGCTATGGATCTCTTGCTTTACTTGATGGGGAAAGACTCACACCAACTAATACTCAAGGTACTTTTTGTCCCCCTCATTCGGAGCGCTCCGTGCGCCATATGTACAAAACTAAAAGTTCTTTAGCTGCTGGATCAGCTATGCACTGGATTTTGTCTGCTACCACCGGTATTTTCAATAATGCCTTATAAAACGACCAAAAAATTACAAAGGACAATTATTTAAACCGGCAGGTGTTTCAATCCCTTGAATGTACAAAGTCATCCGCTGACAAAAACACTAGAATTGAGAACAGTGAATAAAAATCAGCTCCCCGTGTTAAATTTACTAATTACTTCTAATTGTAAGTCATTAGAACAAAAAATGCGTACTTTTTGGCGCGTGCGCCTCTTAAAGATCAAAAAAGAAAAAGACAAGAAAAAGAACGTTTAAATAGAATTGATAAGTATTATAATTCTTTGAATATCATTTTGAGAAACATTGCATCGTAGCCAGTTATAGCAGCGTTCGTCTCCTCAATTCTCTGAGCCAGTGAACTTCTTTGACTCTACTTAGTATATAATTTTTACATATGTCGTAGATATTTATAGGATAAATTTTTATTTTTTATAACCGGAAAACAATGGAGTCTCGTCGAATGGAGAATCGGATGCCAAAATTAATAGTAGTAGATATACTTCAAGATTCTTTGGTGACAATACAACGTTGCTTACAAAACGAAACAACTTCTCAATCCTTCTTCAAACTGTTACAAAAAAGATATTACGAAAAGAAATCTAAAAATATTGCTTTAAAAATTAATAAAAAAAATATAATTTAAAATAAGATGGTCCGGATGACCTTAATGGTGACGACGATAATACCGTAATTTTAAGAACGTTTCATGAATGTTTTGATACTACTGCAGACCGAACTTATGAAATTAAAATATAGACAATTTTAAAACATTGTACTTATCAAAAAATGAAAGGAAAATTCCCTACTGCAATTTTTAACACGATAAGTGTAGCAAAAAGTATTGCTAAAGATACAGGCACATTAAGCGATTCTAGTCCCAAACAACATGCATCTCTAGTAGTAGACGGTATAGAAAAAAATCATCATATAAACCTCAACAAGGTATAAAACTTACATTTTATAACACACACACGCACACACACACATGCACACATGCACACACACACACACACACACACACACACACACGCGCGCGCGCGCGCACACACACACACACATACGCACAGAGAGAGAGAGAGAGAGAGAGAGATACGAAAATAATTTTTTTTAATGTTGGATTTTCCTTCCAAACACTATAAATCCGCTGCTAATAAATTAGCACAAAGCTTCCTCAACAACCTTTTTTTGCAATTATTTAACTAAAAAAATTTATATAAAACATTAGAATGATCTAAAATACGAAAAGATGCTATTTTCATGCATTATTATGTGGAATTGTTTTGAAAATAAGATTATAATTTTTATCCAATTGGTACAAAAAATTATGTTAAAATTCTTTTGAATTATAACGATTAAAACCAAAAATTAGAACTTATCACTGAGATAGATATACTTTATATTACTATATTGTAGTCTAAATATTATTGAATTACATTATGCTATTTGATTATCTCTAGAATATATCTATTTACGAAATAAACTTAAAATTTTTGTACTCCAAAAAAAGCAAAAACCATATTAATAACATCAAAAATCGTCATATCAACCTTGTCAAGGGTATAAAACGTCAGATCTTTTTGTAAACCTACATAAGCATACAAAAGAAAAACTTTTTGCCCTAGATTATCGAAACCATTTAAAGGGTTTCCTAGATATAACTGATAAAAGAAAAAAAATTGTAGATTTTCTTTGATAAAAAAAAACGACAAAAAGTAAGAAAAAATTTTTAATTTAAAATAAAGTTTTTTAAATGATTTATATGGGATACAAATATTAAGGAAATTTATAATAAAATATATTAATAAAATATAAAAATTTAATTTTTTTTCTGACCGACATGAGGATATGACAACAAAAATTTTAAGCCCAGAATCATCGATGTACCAATTTGTTCCTGAGATATGACTGATCACACACATATACACACACAAACACACACACACAGACACACACAGATACGCGCGCGCGCGCACACACACACATATACCAAGTCTTTTTCTAAAAATAGTATTATTTTATTCTGGAGAATGTATAAGACATTTCTAACCTATTTCGACAAAAATTTTTTTTACCGATACAAAGCTTCCTATATGAAGAACCAAAATGTCTGATATATTTTTAAGCAAAATTTTTTTTTACTGAGGCAACATAACAGGAAGCAATAAGGAAGCAATTTTATTTATGGAATGGACTTGTATTGCATCCATGCTACTTCCCAAAGGAAGGACCAGTCATCAAAGTATTCACTTACCGTTAGATTTAAACAGCATAGAGATTTTACTTCTCGAATTTAAATCTGAGAAAGAAATACTATGATCCCTAAACAGGCTTTAGAAATAGCAGATAGAATATTACGTGATTTCTACAATACCAAAGTTACTTATGAACGGTAATGTTATGAAAGTGAGATATGAATGAGAATAAATTAATAGTCTTTAGAGGAGACTTTTGTCAAAATCGTTCTGTTTTAAAAAATAGTAGTAGAAGCAGTATCAAGCTGAAACAATTAAAGAATCATATCTTCGGTCAGAGGGAATGTAATGTGCACTATTGAAGTCAACAAAATTGTTCAAGTATACCTTAGAAACAGAGATTATGACTGGACAATATGAATTACCGTTTACTTTATAATAGCTCCGTGCCAGTTTCTGATTGCTAAAGCAATAGTCAAAATAGTGACCGCAAATTTTTTAGATTGCTAACTGCCAAGAAAGTGTTTGAACAAAGACGATTGCGGATCACTGGATTAAGAAGATAAAAGTAAACAACACAATCTAACTGTATAAGCGGTTCCAGTGTATAAAGTCTTAACTCATGACGTATATTTGTTTTCAGCACAGAAAAACGCTACTATAATTTATCGGTAAATAAATGTATTTACTTTCAGGAGAAAGAGCAGAAAAGGCATCCAATGCATTTTATTAATAATGTTTATATGAAGATATTTAAAGAAAAAGAAAACACTTCGGTTTTTAACAAATACTAATCATGATAATTGAAATTTTTGAATAATTCTTGAATAATTAAAAAAAAATTGTCTTCCTAATACTAATACATTAAAAAATATTAAATTTGTCAAATGTTTAATAAATTACAATTAATATTTTAAATATATTATTTTATAAATAAGAATTATATTAACTATAAGCATTAAAAAAAATAAAAAAAGGATACCTGTATGAAAATAAAAGATTACTATAAATAACAAATTTCAAGTCTAATATAAATTTTTAAATTTTATTTACAAATTTTAACAATACATCCAGCAGAAAAATTTCGTTTATAATAAAAAAGTAATAGAAATTACGTTGTCAACATACCCCAAACAGTAAGGAGTGGCTTTAGCTGAAAGAAAATTATAAAATCACTAGACATTAAAAAAACTCTTCAAATAAAATGGTTGCAATTGTATAAAATGTGTATACAGTGCGCAAAAAAATGTAATGAGCATAAATGCATTAAATCGACGGAATCATCATACTAATATAAGTATATAGATAATCTTATATTGATGTAACATAAATGTTATAAAATTTATTCGCAGGTCCGATCATTTTTAAGTTTCTTATAGCTTTTATAGTTGTTCTATGAGTACTTAAAATAAATTGTTTTTTTTTTTAAGGAGCGAGTGCGTTAACTCAAAAAAATGGTACTGTATTTGTTCTATATAAATGCACTTACAATATATGCTAAGTTGAATATGTGTTATCTAAGATCACAATAGATCACGTCTGTGTATGTGTCTTAGGTCCTAGCCCAAGCAATAGTTTTTTTTCAAGTTGTATTTTTTTTAATTAATAGTTTTTAAAAAGAAATGTTTTTAGAATACTATTATAAAAATGAAAAAAATTAAAATATTTATAAGTAAATAAAATTAAATTATATTTTAAGCATCATTTTTTACATTAAAAAACAAAGCTATTTTAAGCTTCTTCAATAAATGAGAGAAAAATTGCTAACCTTGTAACAAATTTAATATATTCATGTAATAATTATCAATATGATTCATTTTATGAATATACAAAATTAGGAGGTTGGCGAGTAGAGCGCGCAGGTGGGCAAATATACATAAGGAATAAATATCACAAAAAAAACGACAGGTTACGTAATGTAATTGCACCGGTGCACGATGAGGCGTTTCACATCAACTCTCCAAGCGCGTCGCACGAGTGAAAAATGAGCACTTTTTAGCTCGCTACTATGCTATTAAAATACATTTTTTACAAATACTTGAAACATGTTATCGATTTTTTTTTCTCACCTTTCAAATGCATTAATCAGTTTTCCAAAAAAATGTCAACATAACCTCTAAAATTACAAAGAAAAAAAAAACCACAATATTTCAATACTACCATTTTTTATTTTTTCAAGCAGTTTAGATCGAATAAACTGGTCCTTTTAGGTCGATATAGCGATTTTAAAGAATATGTTTTTTTTTTGGAGCAATTAAAAAAACCAAATAAAGTATCGCGCGTTTTCCTTAGCTCAGCTTGGACACTTTTGATTACTTGATATGGAATCTCTAAATTGTATACTATAAAATGTATTTTGAGAAATGATAAATATACAGTTCCGTTATTTTCATTTACTAAACTTCCCATGCACTCATCTATTTTTGTGAATGTCAAAAAAAATATAGTATCACATTTGAATATTATTCTTATTAAGAGAATTTTTGTTTTTGATGCTTTGAAAAGAAGTAATTATATAGAAAATGCCTACAGTGATAATGATAATCATAATGGCTATTCTAATTAAATAAATAAAACTAAATTCATTAGTGACTATTGAAAGAACAATCGTAATTTTTACAGTTACAAAATTACTATATAAGAGTATTACAACATATGCTGGTCATGTAGGTATAAAGCTCCATTAGCTCAGTATAAAACAATAACAAAGTCTATTTTTTCAACCTACAAAACCTGTGCTTCTAACATTTGGTCCAAGGTAGCTTGTTTATACTTCGAGAACACAGCAGACTACATCTGTGTTTGCTGCCTATAGGCACACGTATGCTGTATCGAACCGCGGCGCGGCCCTTACGAATCGTGGAGCTCAGGCGAACGCGCGATACTTCATTTTGTTTTTTTAATTGCTCCAAACGAAAAAAAAGGTATCCTTCAAAATCGCTATAGGGGTAAACGGTACAGTTATTGACACCTTTAGAGTGATTGACCCCCTGTGTAATTTGTATATCTATACTTACAGGCTCCATTTAAAAATACACGTGGCGGTCAATCACTATCGGGGGGTCAACAACTGTACCGTTTACCCGTACCAACGTAAAATACCAGTTCTTTGAGTTCAATCAGAAAATACAGAAATTTAAATGGCAATTGATAAGTCTATCATCCGTGAAATATAAGAAAAAAAAAAAAAATCAGAGAGAAACAAATACAGCAAAAGAAAAACATATAAGTGAATTTAAAAGTTTTAAAAAGATGGACTGTAGTCTCTCTGAACCAGTAAGTAACTTAATGATTAGTTTAAATTCACAAGTTGTAATTTTATGTTATGCAATAATAACTATTTTTTACAGGGCTAAATGGATATTTTTTTACTGAATTTTTATAAAGGAATGTGAATAATGAAAGTAAATATTTTGGAGCAATAACAAATGGGAAAAAGAAATTGGACATTTTATTATTAAAGAAGAAAGCATAAATCTAGAAACAGGATGTAAAATTAATGTTTTGGATGATTCAAAAGAAAATGGTAAATATTGTTTGTGTTAAATATGAGTTGATAACAGCACATTTTTATCTATTTTATTTTAGGATTGACTTACTTACTAAAAGTACGGAAGTTATCTGATATACAAATTTTAAATGATCCTCTAATGGAAATAGAGGGGTTACTGATGGGATTAGCAATTTATTTAACATTGGTATTGCAATTATTTATTAATATTTAAATATAAAAAACATTCTTCACCCAGTTTATTTTCTTATATTCCAGGAGGAAAATCTACAAATTTCTGAGGCATTAGAATGGGATGTGCATAAAGGTTAATGAAAATGAATTCTATGAAATAATTATAATTAAAAAAGTATATTTTTTTTGTATCAATGCTTTAAATAAACATAAACAAAATTTTACAAAAATACTTTTTCTTTTTATGACTCTTATAAGTGTCACTTTTTATATACTATATATTATGGATGTAATGCCAATCTGAAATTTTTAATCTGTCAGGCTGCCAAGCCCAAACTTGGCCATAAGCAGTTCCAATTCATAGTAGAGATTAGCTGTCAATCAGCTAAGCTGGGGCCAAGAAGACTCGAGATTTGATCCACTTTCCATTATTAAGCTATTATTATAAAAACACTCTCATAATAAAAACCTAAGCATCATTTTTAAGACATGTCCACAATTAGGAAATGAAGTGAAAATGGTCTTTTCCGAACAATCACTTAATAACAATGCAATTAATTTTGTCATTTTTGTTTGTAAACATTCTGTATCATTGAATAATGATTACTTTTCATCCTTTAACTTTTCAGCTGTTTTTTATGGTTTTGCATTAAAATAACAGGAATAAAAGAATAAATTGTCTAAGTTGTTGCTTGACACTTCGACGCTCAAATGAGGGAGACGTTGATTAATGCTTCAAGGCAATAGTTAATAAACATTGTCAACAAAGCTTAGGAATATTGAATCCTTATCTTGCACTTCTAAGTGGCGTTATTACTTTAGTGTTATTTAATTTTAATTTTTGGTTGAAGTGATCATTGATTATTTATTTTCGAGCACAAATCCAGGATAATTAAAATAAATCACGCTGTAACACATATACACACAAAGTATCAAGTCATTCAAGTGCATTTGAATCAATATACTTATCTAAAAGGTTAATACTACAAAGTGACATTATAGATAACAATGATGATATAGCTTAAGAAAATTCAACTCTTCAAAATCTGCTAATGTATATTATCCATATAATCTATAAAATCTGCTTAAGTATATGATACCAAATACAATGTCTTCTTCTTGTTGCAGCTGATTCTCTGAATAGCAACAGTTTCTAGTTCTAATCAACAAATTTTCTGCATTTAACAATAGCTGGGTCGTTTTTGATAAGTTAGAGTGCACTCTTTATTTACTGAATAACTATACAATGTGGCATTCCTACTTTTGCGCCATTTAACATGTATTATACGCTGCTAATGCAGTAGTAGTAGGTAGTAGGAAAACAAAAATTAAAAGTTGTAAACATACTCGCTTTATCGTTATAGTCTCTCTATCTCTGTATTTCGAACTCTTTTTATGTAAGAAACCCGACAGCCTTGAATAACTAACGTCATCTATTCGTCATCTCATTCGAGCTAGCCTAAAACGAACTTAGCCACGATGCCTTCAAGGTGGTTCTTTCATGACTCCCGAGTCAAATGCGCGACTATCAGGTCAATTTTTATTGAAACTGCTCAAATTCAAACAATTATTAGTTAATATTGTTCATTGGTTAAATTACAGTACTCACACAAAATTTAAAATCATAATGTTTAATAGAAAAGTTTCTTGGGATGGTTTTGTAAATTGTGTTGAACCTCAAAATATCAGCATTTCATGCTTTTAACATAGGCAATGGCAATGTGTGCTGCGTTTCTATTGATATCTTTGGATTAAGTCCGTGTACCTATACATTTCGCGATGGAAGTTGGTTCAGAATTGCATAAGCTTTCTTGCGTTAGTTTTTCATTTCGTTTTGTTCAGTGAAAGTAAATTAATTTTTGTAAAGAATGCCAAAAATATGCTGCCCTCCATAAAAGCTCATATGATACTCGTAATTTTCACCAAGCTTTTTTTCGCGTTTTCGTTCGTAAATCTGATAAAAAAGGGTAGGGCTCGGTTTAGAGCAGAGATGGAAATCTACTCTACATAAGTGTACTACACCTACACTTGGGCTTGAACCAGTACACCTGGCATGGCCAAATAAACCCTATGGTCCAGGTTAGACATAGAGCTGGGGGTTTTTAGACCGTTGCGAGTAGAAATTGGATGAAATAGGGCTTTAATAAAAGGTATTGATCCCCATAGTAAGCCATTAAATGGTCTAAAAAAAACTTGCTACGCCAGATGGTTTTTAATTGCAAAATAACTGAAAACCGCACTTTTTTCAGTTATTCGTCAATATCTTGTAAACAATAGGTCTTAGCTGAAAAAGTTTTGAAAAAAAGTTGTTCAGCAGATGATTTTACGTAGGAAATAAGTATTTTAAAAAGTTAAAAGAATTCTTTTTGCCAAAAGCAAGTGCCAAAAATTGAAGAACGGTAAAAACAAAAAGTATTAAAAAGTATATGAAGAAATGGTTTTTTTTTTCTATGAAATTTGAGTAGGTCATAGATATTGGCATTATCAACAAAATGTGCCCAGCTGGGTTGCCCATAAACAATATGGCGAAATATTGCAAAATTGTTAATCTAAAACTTTGGCAGACTTTTATTCATGCCGCCGCCATAGGACCCCGGCCAAACCAATTGGAATCGCTAGATAATGACAATACCTTACATCATACATATTTACAAAAAATTTTTATTAAGTATTATTTTTTTGTTATTACAAAAACGATTTTTCACGTTTCGTAACTTCGTCATTTTGGGACTAAGCGATTTGCAATAAAGTGAATTTGATTGTTCTCATTTTGACATAAACTAACAAAAAAAAATTTGTTATAGGACTAACACAAGCCGGAAAACGGTACTTTTACTGTTTTATCTATAGCATCCTTTATAGTTACTTTTTTTTTACTTTGGACTCGGCTTAACCTTTTCTTGAATATTTACTTTACGGTAGAAATTTTTTTCCCGGTTGATTTTATTAGTTATTTCGGAATAAACAATAGATAATTCTAGTGAAAAATCGTGCATGTGCCGCCGTCGACAAGAGTCCGCAGCCAGCGGCAAGCCGAGCCCGCTGAAGGCGCCCGAATCGACCCAAAAGTACTACACTTTTTATACAACATAACAGCTCTACAAAAATTACAAAAAATTTTAAAAAACGTTAATCAACAGTTACAATGGAAACCTCTTTTTAAGTTTTTAAGATCAATTGCCAGTTAATTTAACGTTCACTCAACGTTTTACTAACGTTAATAAAAATAGGGTAGTATTTATTGTTGTAGAAACGTTGCAATAGATAAGTCTTTTTAACGTTTCAAACGCAACGTTACTTTTCCAACGTTGACTTATCGTCTTTTCAACGTTAAGGAAAATTTTTTTTTAATCGTGAGATAAAAATTGATTGCAACCTTCTTTAGATGTTGTGAAAAAAACGTTATTTTAACAAGAAATTTATTTTTCTTGACGTTAAATAAACGTTTTTGCCACCGTCAAGAATACAGAGTTAGACAGAATATCCTTAAAACGTTCCATTCACGTATGGGTAATATATTGTATAGGTGGAAGTAGCCGATCAGAAAATGTTACGTCTTTAATCCGAAATAAGAATTATCTATTCATGTCTATATCTTTTAAATTATATTGCAATTTACGTTTTTCAGGGGAATAATCTTTTTCTGGACTGGATCAGAAAAATTGTATGAGTATTTTATTCGTTTCTAACGAAATACAATTTTTTAAGTTTCGTAAACAACGTAGAAAATTTATTGCTCTTTACAAAGTGATATTGTGACTGAATTTTTGAATAAACTTTTTTTATGTTTTAATGAAATTAGATGCAGATATGTTTTGAATGTAAATTTGATGTAAGCTAATAAACAATTGAACAAAATTTTATTTTATTTTAAAGAAAATGTTTTCTGCATGTTTCTTATATCATTTACTTCTTTAAATAATATTTTTATTTTTTCTGTGCTCTAAATGTATTTGATAAAATTATTAAGATGATAAAGAATACAATTGGGATTTTCAAGTGAATGAAGTTGTTTAGAGACAAACTTGAAATCGAGAGTTATTAGTACAGGTTACTTGTGATCAAACGTTTTTTCATAAAATTAAAAAAAAAAATTTTAAGTAGCTTTATTGCTCTTTCAGATATAGATAAACAAATTGAAGGTAAATTATTGTATACATCAATAAATTTGCCATAAAATTTAATTAGACAAGAAACTTCAATATACATTGCAGATTATTTAGCATACGAGGAACAATACATGGATTATTTGGTGAACTTATACTCAAAAACTGATGAAAATGATGCAATTGCAGAGAATCTACATTAACTGCATTTGAGATAGAAAACAATAAAGAAAAATCGTAACAAACAGGTACGGAATAAAGATACTAAGATTAAAAAATAACTATATTTATACAAAGTATAATAATATATAAATACACATACTAAATTAAAATTTTTGTAGTTTTAAATAATTTAAGAAAAATTTGAAAAATATTCAATGCAAGTTAAGTGTATCAAATATACAGTCTTTCATTGTATCATCAACTTCAGGTCATTATAGGTGTGATATAGTCAATAGTGTTTGTTTACTGATTTAACCTTTTCTTCTTTAAAAGTTTTTTTCAATAATTCACTACGATTGTTGCAAACTTTACATAACTAAATTATTTTTTGTGTCATATTTACTTAGAGCACGAATTTTTCTTCAAATACAGGTATATCTACTTATTGTAAGAATGTAAATACAATAAGTTGAAAATAAGAGAAATGTTTCGATAGAGTTTTTATGCAAAATTCATTAAACAAGTTTGTACAGTAAATTAACAATGTTGCAAGTTAAAACTATTATAAATACTTTGAGAAAGTTTATTGAATTTGTAGAACGACAATAATTCTTATAGAAAAGATAAAATTCAGGGACGAAGTTGTTTTTTCTTTTTTGTAAACTTGCGGAGTAACTTTTACAATGTGTACAATACATTTCATATGATATCATTTCCGCTGTGCTTAAGGTAACTCCCTTGGGAAACCCTCTGGAATTACATATGCTTAATTTGATAGATTTTGATCCGCTGAATCCAATGGTGACGTTGTTTATACCCCGAATGGTTTAAAATCTTGATATATTTCAGCTTAAAATTGTACTTTCCAACATGAGCTCATACGGAAGAGCATTAAAATCAGTTGTACAAGCATTTTTTTATGCTAAATAAAAAACCTGAGCAGACATATTATCATGTACTTGTAGAAAAAATTCCGTTCTTTTCAATTCTGTTTTGTAAAATGCTGGTCACGGGTCATGTTTGAAGGATATTTGCCAAGACGCGAAAATCAGTTTTATGGTTATGAGACAGACCCTAGCAGAATACCGACACTGCTGTACGTATATACATATATACAAGTTAAACTCTCCTACTTGACTAGAGCGGTAGACAAGGGTACTACCTTAAAGTTATTTCAGCCACGAAAATAGTAATTGGATCAGTTCGGAGTCTATAACAGCCCCTTCAAACGTTCCTTATAGACATATTCCTATCAGCTGATTGCAGAGAAACCAATCGCAAGACCTTATAAAAGTCGGCCATTTATGTATAGATTTGATGAAATAGTTTACAATTGAGATGAATATGGCGCAGTTAGAAAGGTGCAGAAATTTTTTAATTTATGTTAGTCATAGACCACACCTTATTTTTTGTCCACCGTGAGGACATCTATATTAATAGTTTCTCCGCAACTTTCGTAAACCCATTTAAAATACCGACCAGCTGGTAAACTGCGAGCTTGGAGATGGGTAAGGTTGGTTGAAGCGCGCTGAAATTTATTAAAAAAAAAAAAAAATATTTTTCATCAATTTTTCATGAATTATTTATTTTTCATTACGTCGGAAATGTAATGTAAATGTGTGTTAAGAACTTTTTTTTTCAATGTAAATTAAAGTTGGTAAAATTTTTAGCGGGAGGAATTCAGGGGTAAAAAAGTAATGTTCCTGTCTGACAAACTTTTACAAGATATGACTATGAATATTATGTCGGATACTTTCAACCTTTTTAGAACGTTTAAATAACCTTTATACACATCGTTATAATTTTAGAGAAATAACATTTATTGAACGTTTTTAAAACGTTCGGTGCTATTATGGTTATAATAGATTGAGTGTAAACTTCAATGAACTATCCAGATGGCTATCGTTAATATAATTTTTCATTTTTAATTATATTATATTTATTATGATTTAGTCATGAAAAAACTTTTATTTGTTGCAGATTACTAAATGCTTGATGAATTTCTTTTTTTTATCATTTATACTTAAATATAAAATTTCGAATATCAATTTGGTGATTAAGAATGAAATTAAAAGGTTTAGTACTAATTATTTCTTTTAAGTATGAACATTCGTAAGATTATAGTTGAAGGTGATGGCAATTGTTTATTCAGAACTTTTTCATTTTTTTTATATGGTGATCAAAATTTTTATGTCAGTTCGTTCGTTCATAGTCTAAAATGTAATAAATAAGTAGAGTGATTATGAACAGTTTATATTAGGAAATGAATCTTACAAGAATATAAATTATAGTAATGATTATTTCAATAACATGTCTCAAATGGGAGTTTATGGAACACAGGTTCAAATTCATAGTTTTTTTTATATTTTTGATGTTTATGTGGAAGTTTTTGTAAATAACAATGACTATAGTTATACATTTGAAAATTCAACAAGAAATCTTAATCTGAGTTTATTATTTACTGGAAACAGATTTAGGTCATTATGACATTTTAGGATATAAAAATTTTGGTAATGATAAAAAGTTAAATATGATAACAAATAACTTGAAAAACAAAAAAGAAACAGTAAAAAGTAATATTTCAAACTTTGGTAATTGTGTACAAGATGATAAAAAAAAAAAAATTAGAAAAAAATGAATGTTTAATTAAAGATGGAATCGGATTATTTAAAGAATTTTAATTTTTATACAACAAAGAAAATTTTCACATTCGAGTTAGATAAATGGTTGTTAAAAATGTTATTGATAACTGGAAATATTATGAATATTTAATTCTAGGTAATGAATATTTTCAGAATGTTGATGATGAAAAAGATTATTTAATTCGAATGTCTGAATTTGGTGTTTGTGAAACTGCAATTGAAATTCAAAGTTTTGTACAAATTTGTAACATGCATCTGAAAATTAATATTGAAAGTTTCCATAATATATTAGAATTTGGAAATCCATCAAGCAAATTAAAATAAGATCTTTTATGTTCAGAAAACACTGACTCTGGTGATTACACTGTTTTGAATTTAGAAAATTTTAATATTAAAAAAAAAATTAAGAAAAATGTCATTTAGTTCATCAAAAGAGAAAAAAAAACAAATATAAAAAGAAAAGATGCATATGGTTCAAGCAACCATTTTGAAAAAATATGTATTGATGGAAGCGTAAGTGATGATGAATTCCTTGTTGAACCGATTTGTTATGATATCATAACTTATGAATGTCCATATTGCTCGGCAATGTTTTGGAAAGAAGAGAGAAATAAATCAACTTGGTATCAGAATGGAAAAATTCATTCAAGTTTTTTTAGTAAATATGACGAAAATTTAAAGGAACTACTCTTTTATGATGAGGATTTTCGCATATTAATCAGATACTACGATACTATTTTTAGTTTTGCTTCTTTTATGAGTAACGAAATAGAACAAAAAGGAAAATCAGTTTACAATATTAAAATTAAAGGTAAAATTTGTCACGTTACTCCTACCACTTTGAAATCGGAAATTGATAAAGATCTGAAAAATAGGCAGCTATACATATATGATGATCAAATTGCTATCAAACAAAGTTCAAGTAATAACTAGAGATTAACAAGAAATCATGTGGAAATATTGACTTTTATTTTGAAAGAACATCCAATAGCTAAAAATTACAAACATTTGCATCAAATTGCAAATATAGATAAACTTCCAAATTATAAAATAATTTTTATACGGAAAGATTGTAAAAAATAACAAACATATAATAAACCATTAACAGCAGAATGCGGTGCGATTATAGTGTCGGACTCTGGATTACCTGAAAATTTTGATCTTTGTGTATATCCGAAGGAAATCCCAAACAATACCCCTAAAGAAACTTATCTAAATGAATTGTCACATTTTATAGATCCACTGGTATTTTCCTTATTATTTCCATCAGATGATTTAGGATGGAGTACTAACTATCCAACAAAATTTTGAAATAAACATAAAAATCCAACTCTTTTACAATATTATTTGTATAGATTATCTTAACGATCTAACTCACAAAATTTTAGTCCTTTATTATACGCAGGAAGACTAACTCAACAATTCTTTATTCATTCTTATATTATGATAGAACATAATCATCTAAATTATTTGAGAAATAACCAAAAACGATTGAGGATTGAATGTTACGAAAACTTACTCGATGCAGTAGCTAACAGTGCTTCTAATATTTCTCAAAATTAAAAAAAAAAAGAAAAAGATTGATATCTTTATATACTACCATCTACATTTATTGGAAGTCCTAGATATATGCAACAGAATTATTAAGATGCAATGGCTATTATAAGAAAGTGTGGTAGACCAGATTTATTTATAACAGTAACTTGTAATCGAAAGTGGAAAGAATTTAAAGTGTTTTTAGAAAAATTTCCGAAAAGTACAACACCAAATGATGTACCAAATTTAACTGTTAGATTGTTCCACACTAAATTACAATTCATTTTGGATGACATTGTTAAAAAAAAAATTTCGGCCCAGTATTGGCTTATATTTATACAATCGAATTTCAAAAACGTGGCTTACCACATGCTCATATCCTTATAACATTGTATCCTGATAACAAAATAGTAATACCTCATGATATGTATGAAATTATTTCAGCTAAAATAGATACGAATAATAAAAAACTTGCTAAATTAGTAATTAAATACATGCTCTATGGAACCCTTAATAACTCCATCTTTAGATAATGTTAATGACACATGTTAAAAAAAATTTCCAAAACCTTTTTCTGACTTCACAAATTTTAAAAAGAATAATTATCCAGAATATAAGAGAGTAAATAATATTTCTGAAAATAATATTCATAAATCTAAGAATAAGGAAAAAATTTTGGGGGATAATTTGATGGTTGTACTGTACAACAAACATTTGTTGAAATATAAATGCCATATAAATATCGAATATTCTGCATCCATACAGAGCATAAAATATATTTGTGACTAAATACCGATGCCTCGGACGAAGAAGCGTACTCGACCAAAACATCCGACGAAGAATCGTTCACGCATTTAATGTCCGACGAAGAACCGTACATGCGTTTACTGTCTGACGAAGAAACGTAGACGCACCCAGTATCCGACGAAGAAACATACACGCACCTACTGTTCGACGAAGGAACGTACTCACACCTACTGTCCGACAAAGAAACGTACAGGTAGTAACTTCCCGACGAAGAGACGTTCACACAGCTACTGTTCGACGAAGAATCGTACAGACAGTTACTTTCCGACGAATAATTGTACACGCATTTTCTCTCTGACGAAGTTTAGTATTATAATTGATGCATCAATAATTATTAACCAACTGATTTTCATTGCTTCCTACAAGTTGGAGGAATCACCTATAAATTTATTCTCAATATTCACAAATAATCACAATCAGGCACTATCTTAATTAACACGCGCCTCGCTTGTTTTTCCGATTAGGTTTTTATTTTCATTATTATGATAAGAATTTGATTAGGCTCGTCAGAAACTGTCATATTCATATTCTATCAATAATATACTCTTGCTAATTAGTTCTTCCAAGTTTTTGGCTAAGGCAAATGATTTAAAAGTTATTGTAATATAATATCTGATCAACTCCAACATTTATTACAACACTTACGGTTCTGATACAATACAAAAACCTGTAATTAAAATTATAGTTACGGCACCAATCGCCCAAGCCACCTTAAAAAATTCGAATTACTCTAAACAAGCTTTTTTTTCGATTTTAGACAGCAACATGCCCTGAAATTTTAGCTGTAGATTCGTTGAGACTTATTTTACTATGAATGTCAATCTGGGTAGAACGGCTAAACTTTCAAGAAGTTGATCAACCTCCTTTAGATATCAATGTTTTACCCTCCCATAATCAATGTTTATCATCGATATTATATTTATCAGCATATTAGAGTTTCGGGTTATTTCAAAGTTTTGTAAGTTAATGTGTATTCATCCCAATCATGTATTTATCTGGAAAAATCTTTTAAGATTTTAAGGACATATTATAAGAATACTACATGGTAAATATCTTTCTTTATTCCTTGCATGTTGAAACTGATGCTGCGACCGTTATTCCAATTCAATAATTGAATCGCAGCCCTAGTTAGTAGTAGCCATGCTTACACAAAATTAAATTATTATTGATCAGAAATTAACATGCAATAGAGCCTATCTATACTCATTATTTACACGAAAAATTATCACTTAAAACGGAACTTTCAAACAACGCCAGCTGCAGGCAAAAACATGGTGATCACAACTGACAATTCATAATACAAAGTCTCTTATGGGCTGAGATTTTTTTGATAACTATTTATTTCAACCTCAACGCATCTTCGATAACTAAAATATAACTTTTGAAATTTGAGTGTATGAAAAATACGCTTTCCACAATTTATAATTATTAAACTATTTCCCATTCTAAATGCATGTATTTTATGAGAATGACAGATATTGTTACATACAAATGTATTTAGTGGAGTAATCTAAATATCATTCAGATTAAAGAGGACTATTTATAATACTTACGTACAGAATGATGCATTTTATATGAGAAAATAATGCACGTATGACAAAATTGTAAAGACGGTATTTTTGTTTCAAACATAATGCTTTTGATCAAAAAATATTATCTTAGTTGTGAAAGATAAATTAATGTTGAAATAAACATTTATAAAAGTTCGCGGCCAATAAGACGCTTCGTATTATTGTGAGTTTGTATCGCCACGTTTTTCCTTGTAGATGGCGTTGTTCCAAAGTTCTGCATGAAGCAAATTGTAGCTCAGTAGGGATAGGCAAATAAAAAAAAATTTTTGATTTATGATGAGTTTAAAAAGTATCGAAACAACATTGATAGTATCTAGAAAAAATCATCGGCCTTCCAATGCATCGATGTATTTTGCCTATTCCCATACCTCAGTTGACTACTGTGCAAATAAGAGATGCGACTGCTTTAATGAGGCACGTGTTCGAATCCCGGTCGATTAAGCACTCGCAAATTTTTCCAAGAGCTATTTCCGGCTGGGATTCGTTCCAAAGTTTTGTGACTAGGTCTGCAATACGGGGTGACTCGGCAGTATAGGCTATGCGGACGCCTCGAACACAATTCTAAAATCGCGCCCTCATTATTAACTTCGAGAACGTTCAGTTTGCTTGGAATTATACTTAATGTATGTAAGTATATAGTTGATTATCCATATTTTTGTAAATTATATATATAGGTATATATAGGTATATTAATACCACACGCCAAGCAAACCAAACGTTCTCAAAGTTTAAAATAGGGGAGCTATTTCAGAATTGCGCTCAAGCCCAATAAGGTACAGGATAAAGTAGTTGAGGAAGTGTTAATTATAAGGGTGTAAAGAAGAAGGTACCACAATAAGACCCTGCGGGTTGGCTCCGTGGACGTCTTGGGGAGGTGCGGGGTCAACTAGGGTGAGTAAAGTGGTAAGATAGAAGCGACGATCTAAGGGTGGAGATAAGAGTCCATGAGGTAGTTGTTAGGGAACATAGAGACAAAAGGTTTTCAGGGGTTGCGGTGTAGTTGGAGACTAAGGTAAGAGCAGGGACTATGATTGGGATTAAGATCAACACCCAGTACACCAAGGTGGTAGCAGGTGCTCGTAAAAATTAAAAAAATTTGGATTTAACACGTGCCCCTAGACGCAATTTGATTTTTCATTTGAATAGCATAGGATTTTCAAATTTCAACCTTGTTTGATTTTTTTGACCACTTTAAGTATTTTTTTAGGATTTTTAAATCATACCATTTAATTACATGTCACTTGGACTTCATTATTTGATTTTTTCCAGATCAAAATAAGCAAGTTGACAAAAATTTATATTTTGGATCCAGAAAAATGCAGAAAAAATACTAAGAATGGTGAAAAAAATCAAACAAGGTTAAAGTTTGAAAATCCCATGCTATTTAAATGGGAGATCAAATTTCGTCTAGGGGCACGTGTTAAATCAAAAATTTTTGGGTTTTCAGGGTACGGATTATCATTTTAGGATACACCGAAGAGATTTCAGGGGGTATATGGTCAAAAAGTCAAAATCGGTAAATAACGGACACCCTAATATATATATTACATTATTTTTTGTAACACTCTTTTTGAATAAAAGAATGTAAAGATATTGGAATAGATCTTCAATTTCATGCGTAAGAGTGCAATAATTAATCGTAATCCGTAGTCAGATTATAGAAAAGTTTGTAGAAATATTTTAATGATATAACATACTTATCGTTGTTGTCAGATGCATGAGTGCCATCCGTATTACGATTTTCTGTACATCAAAAAGCACTAAAAAGATCTAAATTTAAACTGGAAAAGTGTATAAAAATTAACATGTAAAAAAAAAGGTGAAACAGTCAAACAAACGTTCAGAATTTACTAAATAAATGTTTTAGTAATGTTACTCAACGAGTATACATTTTTTTTAAATAATATGATTTTGAATAACACTAATGGTAAGTTAGTAACTTATTATAGCGTAGATCATGCTACAGACAAAGGTGTTGATAAGTCAGATGATAACATATTTATAGATTTTCCGATAGAAATTTTGAATATTGTTCGTGAAGGTTTATTATCGCATGAACTAAATTTAAAAATTGGAGCTATAGTTATGTTGATGATAAATTTCTATAAAGCAGATGGTTTTTGTAATGGTACACAATTACAAACAACAAAATCAGTAAAATTTAACATTGAAGCCGAAATTATAACTGAAGAAAAAATTGGACGTTAAGTATTTACACTAAAGAAACATTCAACACCGGAAATACATATTCCTTACCTTTTAATGCATACAGAAACCAATTTCCTCTAGTCTTGTAATTTCGTATGACTATAAATAAATGTCAAGATCAAAGTTTCGATAATGTTGGTTTATACTTAAAAAAGCCTTTGTACTCTAATGATCAATTATACGTAGCTTTGTCAAAAATAAAAAATAAAATTGTGCTTATATACACATTGACTGTGAAAATAATTCAGAAGTGAGAAATATAGTATGAGATGAAATTTTTCAAAAATATATTTTATAAATTTCATATAAACTACAATAATTTGAATAGCATTCTATGTTTTAAATTTAAAAAAAAAAAAAGTTATCATACAAACCAATTTTGCCTTATTTAATTATAGTATATTACATGATGTATTATAATTTTCAACTAGCACAGTTTTTTTCAAAAAACGTAACTGGATAAACTTTATTCGATAATAAATAATGCATTTTATGATATAGAGTTGGAAAATTTTTATTGATGAACAGAAAAAAATATGTTTTTTTTATAAATCAAATTTTTTATCATTTTCTTTTACTACAAACAATTCATTAAGTTTTTTATTTTTCACAAAATATTTATTTGTATGATTTCTCATTATATGTATTAAAAACAATTATTATAATGAGTTTATAGTAAAATTCTGTTTTTGTAAACTATTATTTAATCAAATTATTAGAATTTATAGTTTTAGTATTCTACCGATGTTATAACTGATTTTTCATTCAAAAATTCTGTTCAATTCTTTTTATTACGTATAAATCCAAGGAATTCATAAAAGACAGACGGAGACTTTTTAAAAAAATGACAATAATGCATTTTGATCAATGTTAATCATATTGTTATTTGTTTTAAAGTTGGAAACAGGGGGTTCTGTCTTTTTGTGGTTACGTAAGGCTAATAACAAAAGCCTTTACATTAAAATTTTTTTGATTAAACTGAATAATTATTTTTATTTTTATAAAAGATGTACCTATGACGTTTAAATATTAGGTTTCTTACTAAGTGAATTCAAAATTTCTCCCTATATTAGATAGTTATTTATTTGACCAGTAAATTTAAATATTAGTAAACTTTTAACTAAACTTGAACATACTTACAAATGAATGATGTTATAACAATTTTAGTGGAAAATCTTTTGATGTTCGTCGAACTTCCACGGTTTGTATTAACTTTAGTATATGATTTTTTCATGACGAATTCATTATTATCATGGCATAATCATGTATGTATCAGTTATTGAAAGTTATATAATACATGGACTAATATGAATGTAAAAAAGTATAACGTGGCCTGAACTTTACACTTATTAAATATAAACTGGTTCCCGTTAAAGTACATAATCCTACTTAAGACGTCTAATATAAATTCTATTTTATCAGTTATTACATTCATAATCATTTATTAGATGTAAGTACTTCAATCATTTTAAGTGTAAAGTCTATCTATTTACCTCATGGGCTGCCTGGAAAAATAGAAAAAGTTATAGAGCTACAAAGATATGCAATTTGGATGGTGCGAGATATGTGGATA
>JAPYYV010001508.1:0-49660 GCA_030522625.1 Copidosoma aretas | reverse complement strand
AAAACATAGTTTCAACCCCTAGAATATAGGGGATGCAACTCTAACTGTAAAATTTTTCTTGAATCATAAGTACTTTTTGATGGGAACAAATTTCATATATATTTTTTGAAAAATATTGAGTTTAATAGAAAATATTACAGAAAATGTGTTTTAAGGGTGAAAACTTAAGGGTAGATTTCACCCCCTAGAAACCGTTCTCCGCCAATAAAAAAATATACGTGTCATTTATTTTTTGATTCTCTACCACTATGCAAAGTTTCATCAAAATCGGTGACTGACACTTGGGTAGGTTTACTTGTTAGATGATGTGAAAAGCAAGCATGCTTTTACCTCGATGAGCCGCGCATATGATGCGCGGTATAATAACCGTTGATGGAACACTTGTTAAATTCTTTCACTTATATTCAATCCTTCGAAAAGCATCGGAGTCATTTATGTCTGAGTAATAATTATTTCCTAATCAAAGAAAACTACTTTTTCGATAGAATATTTGACAAAATACGATGGTCATATTAAAAAATCGCTACAAGGTATGGGCAATTGAGAAAAATAGTTTTAAACATTTAGATTGTGACTCCTAACAGTATTCTACATAAGGAGTCGAAAAAAAACTTCGGAAAAAGAAAGCATGTATTTATTTATCAACTAAATCACAATCCAATATTTTGGTGTCATCCTAAACCCCTCATCAAGGAACTATACAAAAACTATGAAAACTTAGTAACGATAGAAAAGTACGACTTGTTTATAAGGAACGCCTATGAAAATGCGACGATTAAAACTTATTCACGGCATAACTTCTTTGGGAGGTACTGCTTTTTAGTGCTGTAATTTTTTAATGCTGAATTTTAATGCTAATAGTAATCAAAAGTTGGAAACTTATAAGTGACAGGGTGAGAACAAGATCGTTTTGCGTGATAAAAGAATATCAAGGGTAGCTGGCACTGGAGTTGCTTGTAACAGTGTTTTGGATGCACACCATCTTTTGCTGTCTCATGTCTGTAGTCACGGTGTCTTGTGACGAGAGGCGTTAAGTTGTAGAACACCTTTACGTCGTGAGGAGTCTTTATAGGTAGGTAATTTCGTGTGTTGGCCCTGTAGGTTATTATAGATATTTTGCACTTGTAAACTAACGGATGATTAATTGCTACTCAGAAAGTAAATATCAATCACCATAAATGTATTTATGTAAATAGTGGTTACTGCATTGTTATGTACACCGGTGTAGGATACTTATGTAAGACTTTTTTAATCGCTTACAACATGAAGAGATACAATGTAATGATGGCTTCGGCAGACTCAGTCTCAACTTAGTCATGTTATATGCTTAAAGGAAACAAGATCCAGGGTAAAAAAGTTGCATGTCAATTTGATACCAGCAGGTTTTAAACCAAAAATACTAGATTAACCCTCAAAATAATTGGTTTCTTTCTTCCTAGAGAGGGGTAACCCTTTTCTTTCTGTCGTATCAATAATACAAAGGCCAGGGACAGTGTGCAGAATACACAGTGCAGCTGCCCATTTCAAGAGTGTAAGAGAGAGAGAGACGGAGAGATAGAGAGAGGAAAAGGGAGAAAAAGAGATGAGCACATATTGAATAGTAATAAATGCGATACGCTGTATTAATGCTTCTATACATTTAGTTGACTATCAAGTACAGTATAAGACTTATATAAAAGTAAGTCGAATTGGAGGATTACCGAGTTAGTATGAAAAAAACTTTTACTTGCCAAAGCTTTACCTTGCAACAGTAAAATTTCATAGATCTTCGTATATTTTATAGCTGTATGGTTTTCCCAAAAAAAGTGTGTTTTTTTTCTTTTTCCCCGGAAATTTTACCCCTCAAAAATTTGGCTTCCCACACCCCCCCCCCCCCCCCCCCCCCCCCCCCCCCCCCCCCCCCCCCCGCTCTTGCCCAACTACCCACTGGACTCTTCTACCTCTCGCCCAGCTCCCTTGAAAATGATTTTCAGTTTTATCGTAAATTTGGACCCACTATCAGTTTCTAGCCCCAAAACATGTTTTTTCTGTTTTATCGTAAATTTTGACTTAACTATTAGTTTCTTGGATGTAAACTAATCTGTCACACATTTTACATATTTAAGGTTTTAGAAATATAATTAATGTGTACAATTTTAGTCCAATTCTAATAAATTATGGAAAAACACACCGTAAAACATAGAAAGTCATTCTGTATGCAATTTTGTATGTAAAACCATATAGCATTACACATGGCATTACATATGGCAATACATAATGGGTTTCAGATTCGTACTGCCATATGTTATTTCATGTTGAAAAATATATGGAGTAACAAGTTCAAATTAAAAAAAAAATTCGTAACATAATTTGATTACTGATTAGCCAATGATGAGTTTGTTTAAAAATAATCTGGTTTCTCCAAGATAGTCACCTTTACTAAAAAAATATTAATCTTGCGCAATATTAGAGTAAGACAGAGTATACTATAAGGGGTGTATGCACAGAAAGCAATACTGATGTGAAAAACTATTTGTTTCAATGGTACATTAAAAAGATATTAATCATGATCGGATGTTGTAAAATTGGCTGCAACAATATTCCTTTGAAGGGAATGTTATATATGAAGTCTAAGCTCATAACGTGACCTTGTTTTTAGCAAATCGAAAATGCTACTATAATCTATCGGTAAATAAAGGTTTTTACATTTGGTAAAAGGTACAAAAATGGCATCTAATTCATTTTATTAATCATGTTCGTATTAGGATATTTCAAATGAACAAAAAGACTTCGTTCTTTAACAGATGCAAATCATGCTATTTAAATTTTTTAAATAATTCTTTAATTATTTCAAAAAATTCGTCTTCTAAGTACTAATACATTAAAAAAAAAAAATTCGTCGAATTTTGAATAAATTACAATAAACATCTTAAATAGATTATTATATGGATTAGAATTACAGTAACTGTAATTATTAAAAAAAATTTTTATAAATACCTGTGTGAAGATAAAAAAATGACTATAATATAACAAATTTCAAATGTGTGATTAATTTTTCGAATTTTATTTACAAATTTTGAACAATGCATGTAGTAAAAAAATTTTTTTATAATAAAAAATACTAGAATCTACGCAGTCAAAATATTATATGCAGTAAGAAGTTGCTTAAGCTCAAAGAAAATCATAAAATCACTGGATATTACAAAAGCTTTCTAAATAGAATGGCGGCAATCGTATAAAATGTGTATATAGTGCGCAAAAAATGTAATAAGCATAAATGCATCACATTGACGTAATTATTATACTGATATTAGTATAGAGATAACCTTATATTGATACTATATGTATGGTATAACATATTCAAAAGTCTGATTATTTTTAAGTTTATAGCATTTATAGTTGTTTCATAAGAACTTCAAATAAATTGTTATTATTTTTGAAAAAAGCCAGTAAAATAATTTAAAAAATAGTACTGTATTTGTAATGTAGAAATGCACTTGGTAATATATGCTTAGTTCAATTTCATTATGAGTTATTTAAGATCACAATAGATTACGTCTGACTATGTGTCTAAAGTCCTAGCCAAGGCAAGAGTTGTATTCTGCTCTATTAGTTTTTTAATTAACAGTATTGCAAAAATGAATATGTTTAGAACACTTTTATAAAAGTAAAAAATAATTAATACATTTATAGGTAAAAAAATTAGAAATATATTTTAATTATTATATTAATTAAGGAATAATGCTATTTAAAGCTTCTTGAATAAATAAGAGAAAAATTGCTAATCTTATACGAAATAATATATATTTATGTGATAATTGTTCATAGGATTTATTTTATAAATATAAAAAATTAGAAGGTTGGCGAGCAGAGAGCGCAGGTCGGCGAATATACATATGGAATATACATCAGAAAACAATAGAACAGGTTACGAAATGTCATTACGCAGGTGTAAAAGAGATTAAAAGGGGTAAGGTAAAAACCGCTGCAAAAAAATAAGCGCAAAGCTTTCTTAACAACATTTTTCTGCAAATATTAAAAAAAAAAAAAAAAAAAAAAAAAAAAAAAAAAAAAAAAAAAAAAAAAAAAAAAAAAAAAAAAAAAAAAAAAAAAAAAAAAAAAAAAAAAAATTTAAGAATGAGTTAAAATGTAAATAAAAGCTATTTTTATGCTCTATTACATAAAATTATTTATCAAGTAAAACCATAACTTTTACCCAAACAGTTCAAAAAATATTGTTATCATTTTTTTGAACTAAAAACAATTGAACAAATAATTATAACTTACTGCTTAAATTGATGTACGTGATATAACCATGTCATAGCTACAACATTTTATTTTTTTTCTAAAGCTATTTATTTATCCATATAATATTACTATTAATGAAATCAAACATAAATTTTGTAACTTTAAAAATACCAAACAGTTTTTTTTTAATTAAAAATTGTTATAACAACAATTATGAGGTATAAAACGTCAAATATTTTTGTAAACCTACACAAGAATATAAAAAGAGATATTTCAATACCTACATTAGTAGAAATATTCAAATGGTTTCTGAGGTATAACTTATTCAAGAAAAAAAATTGAAGATTTTCTTTAATAAAATATATCCGGATTTCGTAAGAAATTTTTTTTTAATTAAAATAAAGCTGTTTAATGATTACTGAGACACAACTAATCAATTAATCTATTTTGTATTTTCTCACCCTAAAATTAGCCAGAAACCGCTTTTTGGACACAAAAAATCGTTATTACAACAGTAATAAGGTATAAAACTTAAGTTTTTTTTGAATAAATACAAGGGCTTAGAAAAAAATATTTTTAGCCTCAAACCATCCAAATCACTCAAAAAGTTCCTATGATATGAGTGATTTTCCAAAAAAGACGCAGTATTTCCCTAATAAAAACTATACAAAATATTTTATCAAAATCATTAATATAGAAAAAAGTGATATTTTAACGTTTTATCAAATGTTACTTTTTTAAAATTTTAATTGATTTTTTTCTTACCTCTAAAGAAGTGAAAAACCTGTTTTTTGACCGTAAAAATGGCTATAATAACCTTTATGAGGTATACAACACAAAAAAAATTTCTGAAACAATAAAATAATATGGGAACAATAATTTGTAGCCCTTAATCTTTAGAACATGCATATTCTTGCTGGAGTTATAATTAATTCATTTTAAAAATCTATTATTTCTTTAATAAAACCTGAACAAAACCTTATTAAGACCTTCAGAAATGTCAAATTAAGGTAATATTGTACTCTATTGAATGAGATTATTTTGAACTTCGTATGATAAATTTTTGATCCTTGTTAAGGCAAAAACCAGTTTAAACCATCAAAAATCGTTCCTCAAGGGGGTTCGGGTGTAATAATAAAATTCAGAGATTACAAGGATATTAATTTTTTTAATAGTCTGGAATAAGTAAAGTTTATATAATTTTTTTCAATATTTGTTATAGGTCATTTTAAAAATAATGCTACAGAGAAAAATAAGTGTGATAACATAGGCTCTTATAGAACGGAAACTCGATTAGTTTTTTACATGGACATTTTTTTTATAACATGCAAAGTTATTTAAGAAAACCATACCTATGTATTCATTTATGATTCAGTTAGTAGAATTTAAAGTCATGTTATAGTGAATTTTAAACAATGCCAACGCTAAATGTAAGCAGAACATTAAGTTTGTAGGGTGCAAGAAAAAGCGCGTGGTAAAGGGGGCAAAGCTGTGCGGAGCAGGGGGACTACCTGTTCCTTGCATTGCTGAATGACACTCCCGAACCTTTTTAATAAGGTCAAACCGTAATTTTTTTTCCGAGATGCCATGCGGATGCCAAAACCACAATTTAAAGCCAAGAATCATTTAAATGTACCGTTGGGTTCCTGAGATATGACTGATTACATACACACAAACACACACATGCACACTGCAGACATTTTTAAAAATTTGATTTTAGACGGTACGTAAAATATTTTTATCGTATTTCTAGAAAAAAAATTTTTTTACCGATACCAAGCTTACTCAATAAGGAAGCAATAATGGTGAATCATTGCAAGTTGATAAACAGAATTCTACCATACTTTACCAGAGCAGAAGACATGGTATATAACATATATCAAATGATACTAGAATAAATAGAGGGAGTGAAAATATAATTAAAGACTAACGTTAAAAGAATAAACTAAATAATAAGAAATATAAAAATGAAATAAGCCAAAGAAAAATTAGCAAAGAAGAAGAAAGCAAAATCTAAGTAAGTTTTGAAAAGCTGTTAAAAAATAAAATAAAAGAAAAAAAGGTATTGTAATAAGGAAAGAGGCATAAAAAAAAAGAATTTTAAAAATTTATAAAGAGACAACACTGATACATATTATACGAAAAACAAAAAAAGAAGATTGAGAATCAAAAGCACAGTCTATAATGATTGCAACAAAAATATATCCATCATTGAGTAAAGAGATGTCTTGGGAAAAAAAACATAAAAGGCACCTAACAAGACAGAATTATGAAAAACTGTATCATTAAACTGCAAATACTTTGGACGATTGATTTCACAAGCATACTTTATAGTTTATAACTCATACACATACAATTGAAGTGTGGGGGGTCGGAAAAATCCATCAAATTTACAAAGCAGGGAAGAAGTAGAAGGACGTTAAAAATACAGAGAATTGGCTTTTTAAATGAAACATACAAGATTTTAAAAGGTATATTGGCTGAAAAAAAAAGAAAAATCTAGAAAGTTGTAAAATATAATAAAAGAGATTTGTACTGCCATGAGAACCAACGGAAAAACAAAGATACCACATTTTTGTACGAAATAGTTTTATCGAAAGTAAACTAGAGGAAGTCGTCAATAAATTATATGCTTTGTTTGTAGACTTTAAACCAGGATTCGATAACATTATAAGAAAAACATTACGGATCAATATAAATTTGAAGGAAATAATTATAAAAATGACAAAATTGTTGAAAAGAATCTTAAGATATACAAAAAACAGGTAATTAGGGCAAGAGGCTATCAAATTTATTTAAAACTATGAAAGAAAAAAAGCAAAGATGCCTCTTAAGCCTTGTACTTTTAAGTTTATTTATATAGAAAATAGACGATACGTTGATCTAAAATAATACAAGATGTATAACAGTAGTCAAACTCGCACTTAACCGTCTTAAATCATCTAATGACACCGTTTAAGACACATAGCATATCGAAGACAGAAAACATGTGCAGAAATACTGAGATAAATAAAGTTCAGAAAATATACTTAAAGATGACGAACAAAAGAAAAATGGTTACTTTTAGAAATAAAAAAAAGGATAGAAACTGATCTGTTTGAATTTGAAATGTATAAATTGGTAGTTTTAAAGAATGAAATGCACCAAAAAGTGTGGTTTTTAGAAAAAAAAATTTGTGGTACGGTGAATAAACGACAGATAGGGATCAAAAAATAGTCAAAGCAGATATAAACTTAAGCAAAAGAAATGAAGTAGAAAATTTAAATTTATGATAATATTTCATGGATTAAATGATAAAATAATGTTGCAAATCTGTAGCGAAGACTGGCGTATGAAACAGAAAAAAAGTATCTAGAAAAAATAGAAGGAGGATTTAAAATGTAAAGTTTGGCAAATATGCAAAGACTTAACATTTTATATGAAGATTGATGGCAGGAAGGGTAAGTGTGGATTTGGGAATGGAAAAGAAAAGAAAAGAATATAAATTAGTAATGAATTTCGAATTACAAATATTTTTTTAACAATAAATGCGAGCACATCAGGAAATATATAATAAATAGAGGCAGATAAGATTAGCCTAGAAATTAGCATGAAAGAGAAGAAAAAAAAAATGACTTTTTGAAAATAATAAAATTGGACTAATGAAATTGGCCTTATCTATGCTTGATAGAATAATAGACGGATCTTATCAAAAAATCTTACAAAATATGCAAAGTAGTGAGAGGAGTATATGAAAAAGTAAAGGATGGAAGAACGATAGGACTTAAGAAGCAACAAAGAAAAAAAGATGTGAGAAAATTCAAGATAATCTTACAACGGAGCGTAAGATTTTTGTCAATCAGGAAATACAGAAATTTATATGGTAATTCATACAACTATCATCCGTAAAATATAAAATAAAAAGAAAAAATCAGAGAGAGAACAATATAGTAAAAACAGAAACATCCAAGTGAGTTTAAAAGTTTTTAAGTGATGGACTGTAGTCTCTCCAATGAATCATAAAAAAAAACAAAAGTCACGTATTGATATGTCAAGAGGAGAAAAAAACAGCAAATAAGTTAATAATAATATCAGCCAGAAATATAGAATTAAAACATAATAAAGTGATATGCAGGAGAGAGATGACTTATGTTAATAAATAATTTATTTATATAGGAAAATAATATACTACAGAATAAAGATCTCAAGTGTGATGGTATGTTCTGCGTTATGAATTTTAACATAATGTTAATAAAAAAATTAATTTATGGATGTTAAAGTATGTTTAATCAATTACGTATAATATTCTGTCAAAAAAAGGATTAGTTTTGATTTAAGGAGATATGCATTTTTAAAATTTACGAAAAAAGAAGAGAACATGTAGAAGTATATCAATATAAATATTAAAAAGAATATATATTTCAAAACAATTTAATTGTTTGGAAGTACTTTTACAATGTTATCTTATAATAAACTTATATCCATAATCGATTCTAAAAGGTTCAAAAACAACAAGAAAAAAGGCTTATGGCTCTATCTGTAAAATAATGATTGCACATCTATCAATATTAACCATAAAGATCAAATACAACAATTATCAGTAATGAATAAGTAACAATTATTCGATTTATGAGTGAAATTATTTCATATGTGGACTATATATATTCGAATCTCAGGTGAATTTTTACGAGATCTATTTGGTTGTATATGTTTGTACGCATATGAGTAATACAACCGAACTTTCAAAATGAGCGTCACTCGTCGATTTATACAATGTTCATGAATTTCTATATTAAATAGTTGCATGGTTTTAGAGCAAGTACTACCTGTTCCCTACTTCTTTCCCCCCAAACCCTCGGCCCTACACCCACCCACTGCCCCACATCTCCGCTTCACACCATGTCTTATAGGAAATCTTACAGGATGTCCTACATGATATGTTGCGCGGTTGTCGTCACATCTAAATTTACATTTTATAGGTAAAAAAGAATTTAAAAATCTGGTAAATGTATAAATACGTACAAGAAATATCTAACAAAAGACGTAGTATTTAAAAAAATGGGAACTTTGGCCTCCGCCTCAGTGCCGGATTTCGTAATATTTTGTTCCAAAATCAATAACTTTCGAAAGAAACAAGATAACTCTATATTTTTTTTTTAATTTGTAGATAATTTAATCGAGAATAGTGAAAAAATATAGAAAATGGGTTGAAAAAATTGTTTTTTCCAGATAAACTTATAAAAACTCAAATTTTTCATAAAACGAGCAATAATGTAATGCAATATTACATAAAAACCCAAAATATAACAATAAATATTGTCATTGTCTGAGTTTACATATATATTAGGTATATTCAAGAGGAAAACAGTCTTTTTTGACAAGAATTATCAACATAACCTCAAAATATTCCCTTACATAACGAAATTTTCTGTTACTACATCGTGTAATGCATTAAACAATATGGTAAATATTGTATTGAATTATTAGAGTCAACATTCATTAACTAAATAACAAATATATTCAAGAAATAGAAAAAAATCCTCTAACCCTCAAAATGCTCAAGGTTTAGTATCATTTTTGAACTATCGAAAAAAATTAATTTTCTATACGTTATTTGCATAACGATCTTTCAGTGACAATTATACAGGATGAATGTATTTAAACTTATGTCAACATAGCCTTATAACATTGAAAACGAAATTCTACATAACCATCAAACTTTTCAATATCCCTTGTTATCAATCCATTACTTCTTGACCTATTATACATTACACGTCTACAATAAAAAGTATATTTAAATGGATTGTCAAGGTTTTGATCTTAATATTGAATAATAATTATTGTCCAGAACTGTGGAAAGGAAGTGTCTAACCCTAACATTTTTACGATTTAGTGTTAATATTTAGCCATATACTTTCTCGAAAAAATAATCTTGGCTTTTCGTTCATTGCGTGACGGGCTTTGTTAACAATTATACCAAAAGAATTTATAAAATTGTTCATAATTGTTAACATAACCTTAATATGATTTTTGAACAGATGCTACATAACTTACAGTCTTTTGTCGAACTATTTAGGTAATTTAAACCTAAAAAGGCTACCGAAAGTATTATTAATCTATCATTTTATTCAATACAGTGATTGTCCTCGCTTTCTCCATGTAGGAATTTCATAACCTAAAAATTCTGAAAATTGGGTAAATTCAGGAGTTTTCTTCAGTTTTAAAGGATGTATAAGTATTATTGCTTCTATTTCGTTATTATTGTATCATTATAATAAATTTTTTATACACTTATGTTAATAAGTACGAATTTCTTAAATTTTTTATGATAATTACAAAGTAACTTATAAGACATTAAATGCTTTCATTTTATTACTATTATTAAATTATGATTTATGTCTCTACTCCTTATGAAAGAACAATATCTACTAAGATGGATATGCATACTTATTACTCTATCGCAGAAGTTAGTAGATATATATTCATGTTTAATAATTTTATATAATTCTATTTAACTGACAATATAACTGTTTTTCCCATACTTTATACAAAATATCGGTATTAATATCGTTAAAAGTGTATGATCCTAATTTGAATTTCAAAATTAATTCGTAATGTACTGCTGCTGACGCTTAATAACATTACATAAATTTTTAAGTTTCAAAGATCGTGATTCATCGTACCTATAAATTAAAATAATCTATGTATTTTTCAAGTCATTTTTGAAAAAGTGATAGTTAATTGAATGATTAAGAGATTAGTATGTTTTTTAATCATTCGCGAATATACTTTTTCATATCTTCGGAAAACTTTTGATCTGTTTTTTATCCCACTAGATCATTGATATTTATTAGTGAGATTTTTGGATCTGATAAATAAACGCTTCTATTAAATACATCTATCATTGGATGCAAAGGTTTGTCGTGCGTAGCATGGCTCACCATATATATTCGATGCAGTCGATGCCAAGCTTCACTTGCGTCTTCCAAAAAAAAAGCATCGGCAACGGAATATATATGCATAATAATCCCAGTAGATATTGTTCTTTCCTAATGAGTAAAGACATAAATCATAATTAAATGATACTTATAAAATAAAAGCATCTTATGTCTGATAAGTTACTTTGTAACTATCATAAAAATTTTTAGAAATTCGTACTCATTAACATAATTGTATAGAAAATTTATTATAATGATGCAATGATAAAGAAATATAAGAGTAAATACTCATACATCCTTTACAACTGAAGAAAACTCCTGAATTTACACAATTTTCAGAACTTTTAGGTTATGAAATTCCTACATGGAGAAAGCGAGAACAAACACCGTTTCAAATAAAATAATAGATAAATAATACTTTTGGTAGCCTTTTTAGGTTTAAATTACCTAAATAGTTCGACAAAAGACTGTAGGTTATGTAGCATCTGTTTAAAAATCATAATAAGGTTATGTTAACAATAATAAACAATTTTTAAAATTTTTCTGGTATAATTGTTAACAAAGCTCGTTGCTTATTTTGTTATCAAAAAACTTGCAAAATAAAAAAAAATATTTTTTCATATTTTAAGGTTTTTCCTTGATGAAATTGGGTAAAAATAAGCAGTTTTGATCGATGGACATTTTTCCCAACAGTTCTACGTTTTTAAGTTACATGCAATTTAAAGTAGAAAACTGACCATAAAATGCCATTTTAAAGTATGAATTTTTCAGCTTCTTTGAAGCATACCCGGTATTTTTGTTGGACATTGTTCATCAAAACTTGTTTATTACGAAAGTCTTTTTTTATTTTAATTTTTATCTCTTACCTCAGCATAATTTTAATCCGTATTTTCGTAAAAATCAATATTTTTGTACAAAAGAGTTAGGTAAAGAGCTTTTAAAATATTGGCCTAAGAAAGTTTTTCATCTTTCGTGAGGTTCAAATTTGACTGCTTATCGCTCATTATTACCTTGAAAAATGGCTATCTTATCAAAAGGTGAAAGAGGTGAAGGTAAATAGTTACAATAAATTGATGGTTCTGACAAATTTTTTTTTTTTTAGGGAAACGTGCATAATTTTCGAAGCATTTAAATAAAATTCGACATAAAAATGATTTTTGCGTATGTTTGTGCATAGGTGCGTACCTTCATGTTGGGTATACGTCCGTGTGTATGTACAAATATAAGTACTGACATAAATGTATACATAAATAGAGACATACATTTGCATAGACACAACATAATTAACAGAAATAAAAGTAACTTGCTTGTATTTTATCAGGGACAATGACGAAATTATTCTGATTTTTTTATTTTTCTCAATTTTCGGCTACATAAACTAATGTATTTGGTACTCAGTATATTGTGAAATTGTAAACAAATAGGCTGAATTTAAAAACCGAATTAATATTATTATTTATTTAATCGTTTTATAGTTATTGACAAAGAAACGAAATTAATAACGTTACTCTGAATAACGTTATTAATTTCGTTACTTTTGCAATAACCTAAAAACAAAGAAATAAATCAAAATATGATATTGGTTTTCAAATTCAGCCTATTTTTTTACAATTTTACAATATAATTATGTACCAAATATTTTAGTTTATGTGGCCAAAAATTAAGAAAAATAAAAAAACAGAATAGTCTCGTTATTCTCCCTGTATATTATTTATACAATTTTAAACCTTCTCTTGGTCTCGTTCTTCTCTTGTTCTTTTGTGTCAGTATTACTTATTTTAGCTTTTTAAGATTGATCTGCACAAGAAAAAAATTCGCACTACTTGAAACCTCGAAGTAAACAACAGCAGATTTCTCTATTGGCACAAGAAGATTTTCCGCTGCATGACCCAATGAACTCCTGCAAAAGTTCTGTAGATGTCCCCCCCCCCCCCCTTAAAGTAATTCATGCTTAAAGCATTGTTATTTATTATACATTTACGTTTTATAGGGTTGAATGAGGCGATATGTTAAGATCATGCTTGTGTCTATTCATTTACTTGCTATTTGACCCGAAAAATATGCTGAATAAGTGCTGGTTCAGGTAACGGAAATTCATCAACAGTCACATTTTTAAGGCTTGATATTTTATAGCGCAAATTGTTAATTGGTTCTACATCATAAATCTGTAAAGTGCCTTTTATTATAGATGTACATAAATAAATTTAGCTCAAAATTTTTGTCACGGCATTAAAGGCTTGTTGTATATTTGAACTGACTATTTTTGTCAAATCAGTGATTACAAAGTCTGAAAGTTTGTTGAATGTAGCATATGCTTTCTTCTTACTAACGAAATCAAATGAGCTCGTCGTATCACATTCACTCACAGAATGTAAAGTGATAAGACACAAGATGGTTTTCGGACCGATTGTGTCATACAGCTAATGAACTAGAATAAATCTATGATGATTGTAATTTGTCCGCTTCACCTTTTCTGCGTCTTAATATTATAGTTGTCTTTTAAGAAGATGAGTGATAAAAAGTGAAATTCGGACCTCACGATGGATTAAAATGTTGATTTTTATGAAAATACGGATTGAGTTCATGCTTAGATGAAAAAAATTCATCAATTTAAAAAAAATATCAACGTAAAATATAATTTTTTAAGAATATTTTACCGCAAAAAATTGCAGAAAATTTTTTGTAGAAGCAGACAAACTCATTTTTCAAAATGGCAAATTTTTGTCATTTTTCGAGATTGAATCGCATGTAGCTAAAAATAAAGGATTTTTAGAAAAAATGTCAAATGATCATACGTCTTTATTTTGAAATAATGACACCTAAAAGATACTTTAAGACATTTAAAAAAAATTTTTTTCTATTTTGCAATTTTTTTTTTTATAACAAATTACCTCTCGATCGTACAAAATCGTTAAAAAGGTTTTTCAGGGAGGGGGGGGGGGGGGCTCGTGCCGCTTGCCTATTTCAAGTCAAGCGATCCCAGTAAAACGTACGTCCAGCTGTTGTCTAGTAGCAAACATCTTTCGAAAAAACCTGTTTTTACACTTTCTTAGTTTTCTTGTAAATATTTATAATCTTGTAAAGAAGTCATCGATAAAAGACTCTTTGGGCCAAAAAGTGGTTTTTAGATGCTTCTGATTGTTTTTAAATAGGTTTTCACACGCCAACTTTTTTTAAAAGTTATTTATCGTATCACCAAGATTTCCTTGCAGAATTGTCTGTAGTGGGTTCTTAGGGGGTTAGGGGCTATCGAGTAAAGGATGCTTTGAGTGGCGTTAGATTATGGGTGAGGTAGGGTTGACAATCGGAAAAGTGAGGGGGGCATGAAGGATGTGGTGGATTAAACTTACTTTTAACAAATATTTACTCGGAGTAAGAATGGCGTGATGAGAGTAAGGGGCGATAGGGATGGGGATATTCCGGAATGTTGACGTTTACATGTACGTAATAAACAAGTTTAAACCACGCATAAATCTAATTTTTCATTCTGACATTATCATAGTTAGGCCTGACTGTGTAGGGTGATGATACTTGAAATTTAGGTAAAAAAGATCCTATTTACTTATTTTCTTTTTGTTTTCCAGTGCTTGAAATTCCTCGAGAGTTAATTTTGCCAACTTTAAAAAATTTTTTGTCAACAATAAAGTATGGAAAAAAATTTCTAGAGTTTATTTACGAAATAAGAGAAAAGTATTTTTAGAAGGAAAAAAAAATTTTAATTTTAAAAATAAATGAAAATAGTTTACTCCTACAATAGTTGCTACAATATTGTCTGATAAAAAGCATTTTTTAAGTTTGTCGCATAATAAAATGTGATTACGGAATTTATGACTAAGATTAAACGATTATGATATTTATTATTTTTTTGTAAGCTCACTAAACCAACCGCATTACTGTTATGTAACCAATTCGTATAAGTTATAAAGTAAGATACCCATTTAACAGCATTTTTCTGAAATCCAAGGGATCGTTGCAGAGAGAGTCTTTTGTTCATTTTCATTGCAATAATGAATACCATGGAAAATAGTACGAAATTTGGTTTCAACATTAGTCAATAATAATCCGTAAGAAAGTTTTAGAATTCAATACATTATGCTAATAAAAAAATTGATGTATTTACCATATAAATAGTACTGGACATTCCAAGACTGCTGCAAAATTTAGTGCTGCATGAGCGTCTCCTTCACTTGCTGCACCTTCTCCAAAATAACAAGTGACACACAATCTTTCACCACAGTGTTTCAACCCATAAGCAGCGCCAACAGCTAGAGATACATTATGATCAGAACTTATAGATGGAACATACAAAAGTATTTTTTTAGTAGGAAAATACTTAAAAAGAAATTATTATGTACTCTGAAAAATATTTAAAATATATATCCCTTTTGTGTTTTGATTGTATATGGTTAAACCTGCTACTTGCCAAAAATGTTGACGATTTCTTCGGCAAATTTAATGTAATCGTCAATTATCTTAATTTAATTATTTATTTGTTTTGTTATTCAATAATTTATCATATTATGGATCCTCGGCTAACTTTTAAGTACTTCAGCGATTGTAACAGCACGCTTTCATAGAAAAACGATAAAATTATGTTAAACCTTGTATATTACAAGTTAACAAAGCGATGGAATAAAAATTTACCTAATACCAAGCACGGACCAAATTCTTTTCAAACCTTCTAATAAAAAACTAATAATATCCTTTTAAAAAAAACTACAACAGAAACTCAATTATTTTAATATTTAGTACAAGCTAGTAAGTACCGCCGACAGCAACTGTTTGGTGTATTTTTTGATTGGATCTCCTTTTTCCCGAAACCTCTAGCCTAATACCTGTCATAAGTGATAGCGGATTCTAGTTTATACAGGAAAAATTGTGTTAATTAGCTATTGGCCTAGTGCAGCTGAAAAAATTGGATAAGTGAAACTACGGTGGCACGTGATATCAGGAGAATGTTGTACTTTAACCTCCAGTAACTATCATCTGCTTACCCGTAACCATAACAAACAATCAGTAAATCTTGCAATAAATTATCAAGTTTTGAGTTTTAATCACTGTTTATCTAGTCATTGATATGTGCAACAAGATTGTTGCTGTATGTTTAGGCTGATATGAAGTATAAACACTGTGTATATTTCGTACAAATGTAGAATGTCACCGTATAAAATCTTGCAGCTTCCACTGCTTGTAGGCACTTATGCTAAAGTACACTGTATGTATAGTAACGGATCATATCAGGTATTTACCGTAAACAATCATGCCTGCAAGAACAAAGTCTTGTGTTGTATCTTGTCCTCATCACTCTGTAAACAGCCCAGGCATTACATTTTTTATGTACATTTTTTTATTTACAGCATATACAATAAACAGAAGGTAAATAAAAGTAGTAATCTAAGATGACATAAAAGATTCATGCAACGTCGCTTTCATAAACAGCATCATAGTATGACAGCTAGAAAATTAATTGATGATAACATGATGGATAAGAATATATGTTTATGTGCAGGATCACTCGATTCTCCAGAATAGTATATTTCTCAAGGCAACCAAGTAAATTTGTTACCATCGAAAACCCACCGATTAAAACTTTTATACGCCATCTGTACGTTGTAGAAAATATTTATATTTTACAAGTCCAAAGTTAAATTTTTGGTGGCACATCCTTAATTACCATACCGAACAGAAAGAAAGATAGTGACAAAATGTTCAGCAGGGATACAACTTTTGATGACAAGAGTATAGCATCTAATAAAGATATATTTAGTGTCCAGTCAAACAGTTTTTTCTGAATGAAATCCGGATCTCACGAAAATTAGTTGATAGCTTTAACCGGTCTAACACTTGGCTCATTCAAGTTACTTGCTAAACTACTGACTATTTCAGATGAATCTCCCATTTTTAGAGATACTAGACTTCTACTTGTTTGTATAATAATTAAAAATCGTCCTAGCTACTCTACATTTGGTGTTATATTTAAGCTGTACCCTTTAACGGTATTACAAATATTTGCTGACATTCTATTACATCTGGCAGGTACACATCGACATTAAATAAAATCTTAAGTATAAATATCATTAAAAATACCATGCCGAAGTGTTTTAAGCCAATGCATGCCAACACTTGAATACTTATCAATTGTACACAGTTTCCAATTCAAGTTCCACCGTGATTTGATACATGAGTTTACACTTATTCTCACTTTAAACACCCGTTTACAGCTAAAGTTATGACTGGATGCGCTGCTAGTGGATTCATTACCGATAAATCTGTATGTGCTGGGAACAGAAGAATTGATCTACAAATAAGGACTAAAAGTGGACTTGCGAATATCTTAGAAAGAGGAGATGTCGGGTTAGCCGATGGGGCTTTTCAGAAAAAAAAAAAAATTAGATGCAGATGGAAACAAGATTACTGTCGTCATGCCACCTTTTTTAAACAGTACTTGAGTTTACCAAGGAAGAAGCGCAGGACACATATAAAATAGCAAATGAGAGGATACATGTAGAAAGAATAAGGCTAAGGATAAAGTTATGTGAAATTTTGAAAAAGTACTAGCCACCTTTTCCACTACATTGATGACATAATACACATGAGCTGTATTTTGGTAAATTTACAACCACCTTTTATAGCCAAGAAGTTAAAACAGATTAGTGTGTTGGTAATACTTGAAAAGCAACAATTATTGTTCCAATTAATAATTTGGGTTTTATTCAACATCTTTGAAATATAAAAATTATAGTTTAAAAAAGAAGATCAAAATTAAATTTTAATTATATCAGTATTTTAGCACCTCTACATTGCATATTCTCTTGTGGCATAAGGTGAATTATTTTGCACAATTTTTTCCTTTTTCTTAGTAGATAAAATTTTATGTAAAGCACTTAAATAGTAGCTAAAGTGAAATATTTGAATGCAGGAACAACTTTTTATTAAAATCGTCCATTTTTATGTACATTCACCCTGTCACTGCCAACAGAAAAGTACCTATATAAGTTATAGGAGAAAACATATGCAAGTCTAGTAATGTACATTTATATCTGAGACTGGATCGAATATAAGGAGCTTTTTTTTAACTCTACAGTATCACCATAGGATTCCAGTATTTAGGTGGTTCTTTCTTCTTGGTCCACCTTATGCTTTCTAATTGATTAATTGTTTCCTGATACAACTGTTATATCTGGTTTTCGTATAATTGCGCTTCGCAAAAATCTTTTAAAGTTTTATAAGCTAACCTTATTTTAGTTGTAGAACTTTCTTATACATCAGACTTTTCTTTATAAATAAATAAACAATGCATACATATCGCCCGTAATCTTATATCACACTCGTGACACACAGCGTCAATAAAGTTGTTAGGGGTAGGCCTGATGACATAAAGTGAATGGTCGTTCTGTCCTTTACCAAAGCAAAAAAAACGGTATAGAAAAAAATGGTATAAAGCAATACAAAAGAAACGGTATAAACCGTAAATCTTCAATGGTTAATTTAAATGGCTTGATGTCAGTTTGTTGCTTTGGCGTAAATATCAAATAAAAAATTTTTCTTTAGAATCTTTTTCATTGGCAATCTTATTTAATCTTAGGTTCTCTCATGACTGATTTCGTCTTGGATAAGCTTCCAAATTTATTTATATAATACATCATAGCACTGACATGTCTACGTTTCCCAGTCTCATTGGACACACACTGACATTAGGTTTCACATACATGGCGATTATCGTCAATCTACAACAAAATATTTAATAAACATTGTTATTTTTGTTAAACATGGAGAAAAAATAAAAAACTTGCTCGAACAATGAAAAAAATCATGCTTAAAATTACTTTTTAAGGGTTTGAGAAGACGGTTGTTTGACAAATTCTCTTACACAACAAAAGTGATTACTGAGACACAGTTCCCTTTCTTTTTCCAAGCACGCAAGGTTACATTTAATCGAATAAGTTGTACTCTTAAAACCAGTTTGAATTGCGATATCTATCCTAACAATAAATACAACAAGACTAACGGTTGCGTAGTGCAATATCAATAAATAACGTCCATGAACAGACACTCTTATACATGCGTATTAATGCTCCATGATTAGTTGACAGAAGGTACAGCTTTGAGAAATCACCGTTGATGACGGCGTCACTTGTTCTGCACGAGGCTAGTATAGTTGGTCCACTTTAGTATTATTTAACCTTTGGACCAAACTTTTGCAAGAGTAGGAGGGGCTCAACTAGCTTATAGTTGTACTTACTGGCCTATTTTTGAGAAAACTATCATGACAGCGGTATTTCGATATCCTTGCTGTAACAATCTCTCATAATCAAATAGTGAAGTTCGATTTTTATCAATTAAAAAGTAAATAAACAATTAAAGCATATGATTCTTTAAAATACAAAAAGTAATTGAATCATTAATATCGCTGCCGATTCATCGACACAAAGTTTCTTTATTCACATTCTCTTTTTTTCTGCACGAACCCTCATTAATTTGATTTTTTCGAAATCAAAGGACGTCATTATTTAAGGAATTGAATCTGCATGATCTTCTACCACAAAATATTCTGAAATAACGTTTACTAAGGAATAAATTGATATTTTCAAAAATAATGAGTTTTCTGAAATCAATTAAATAAAAATAAAAATTTTAAGAAAATTTTATTATTTTCAAGATTTTCTGTTACGAAATATTCTAAGAACCATTTATAGCGAAAAAATCTCTTTTAAGAAAAAAACGATTTTCCGAAATCAATAAGACCAAAATGAAAAAAGTGATAAGATGAAATTAAAATTTTATCTCCATCAATAAAAAGTATTCGAAAACAAGAAAACTTACAGACTATCCATCGTAAAATATTCTAAAACAACGATGGATTTGGATCAAAAAAATCCTGAGGCATGACTGATTACATACATTTTCTATTTACACCCACGTACACCAAGCAAATACAACTTTTTCGTTCCATCTAAATACGTTTTTTTATATAAAATTTATTAAACTTTTTGAACTTGTATCGTGAAATATCCTCAAACTACGAGAAATATATTTAAAAACAATTTTTTTTCAAAAAAACCATGTTTCAAAAATCATGAAAATCAAATGAAAACGATTAAAAATTAACTAAATCCAAATTTTTTATCCAAATAGGAATTCCTATTCGTAAACAACAAAAATACGCCTTAAATTATTAAAATCAGTGAGAGAACTTCTAAGATACGACGGATTATATATGATTCCTATGGACACCTACTCACACCAAGCTACAGAATTTATTTCCTTCCATCAAAATACATTTTTTTGTATGAAATTAGAAAATCTTTCAAATTTTCTATCGTAGAATATCCTCGAATAACAAAAAATAGCAGGAAAATCCACTTTAAAAACAAAATAGGTTTCTACAAATCGATGAAATAAAAATCGAATAAAAAATTCACGTGTGGACGCCTGACAGAAATAAAGCTTACATATTTATTGTCATTTAGTGAATACTGTAGGCTTGGCATAAAAAAAAAGTTTTTCAAGTGTTATTTGTAACTCATACAGAAATAAAATTTTTGCAAATAATAATAAAATGAACTTTTTTTTGCAATTTTATCTATAAACATCGTAAAAAAGCAGTTGTACATATGTTATCATGTATAAAAAATATCGGAAGTAAATTGTATCTTAACTATTCATTATTTTTTAGTCCCTATTCTAGTTGCTTGAGAAACTCTATAAATCCCGGAACTTTCTACTCTCTGAGAGGGATCGTCCTTAAATTAGGTAAGGGTTTCCAGGGAGAAAGAGTGTTTCGAAATTCTCTCTGCATTCTTACATTGTAGAGGGTGGAAGGCAATGAGTCATTTGCGTCATTAATAAAACGACTTGTTTGCAGTAGCTTTTCAACGACATAGCAACGTTTTACTATGTAAAACCTCCAGGCGTAGAGCTTCTGTCAGTTCTCAACTCGGCATCAACCCTCAAAGATATACACAGAACAGTTATGAGCATATATATCATACTATATTATGCCCACTTATACAGTGTCAAGGAATAAGTACATTTTAACGAAATTATGAATAACAAAAAACAACGCATTTTGTTCAGCGTAAAGCTTGATAACAATCAATATGACATAAACTAATTATAATGACAACGGTTACAATCTTAAAATCTAAATAGTGATTAGTGTATAATAAGATAACTAAAACAATGTGCATGTCCCGATAACTAGAGGTATTAATTTAGAAATTTAGTGATAAATTTAAAAGAAACTAAAATTTTTTTTTCTGCAATTCTCAAACAATAATCGTTAGAAGCACACACGATTCCATAATAATTGAGGGTGTTGTTCACGATATTCACGCATCTTAGAAATTTTTATTTTATTGTGTATTAATTTCTTACACTGCTATTAATAATTTGTTCAAATGTAATAAGGATTGCATGAATTCTTTAGCAGATATATAGTTTAAAAGTTTGACTCTTTCACATAGAAAGCATGAAGTTACCCATGTAAAAAGAGACTTTGTGATCGAATAAAAAAACCCGCTGTATACATTATTTCAAAAAACTCTGAAGTTACTTTTAATTTCTTTAGGATTTAAATACCAAAATTTTAGATCATCAAGACGTGCGTTTTTTAGGTATACTAATTTTCACATGATTTGCTATGCTTTTAGTATACTTAGTATCTATATAGTAATCTAGTTGTACTTATCTTTTTAGGTATTATCGAAATTACATGATATTTCTTAGGACATCTGTTATTTTATTTATCGGTAATGTGGATATTTCGATTGCAATCAACATGGGTAAACAATAAATAACATGAAAAATATTGATTACCTATAAATTCATATGGGTTCATAACGACTGCACGAGAACAACTGTACCTTTAATATAAGCTGCATTAATTCAAACAAATCGATATTTGCCTCGTAAGTGAAATATAATTTTTGACAATTTATTACAATGTTATCGAAAGAGATATGTAAATTTTTTAGCGTTAACCGCGAATATTATGAAATAAATTTTAAACTTTTATTAGTTCATTTGTCCAGTTATTATAGTAAAAGTGTACAAATGATGTTGAAGACAGTACCGGTTATGTACACAATTAGTCGACCATAAGCCCCGTGCGTTTGTAGCATAGTAAATAAGCTCTTGTCCCGTAACCTGAAGGGCACCCGATCAATTCTCGGTGACAAATGATTATTTATTATTTTTTTAATTACAATTTTGATGGAAAAATATGTTGCGCCACCGTGACCGCAGCTGTAAAATTTCCATTTTGGTCCTCATATCGGGAAGTGCACAACGAACCATAAGAAGCTTCGCTTCCAAAATATACAGCAAAACTTAATTTTTTTCTCAACGGTGATAGTAATTAAAAAAAAACGCCCTGCTAGATTAAAATCGGTTAAAAAATCCTAAGACACAACTAATTACATACACACACATCTCACCCCTCGATACACACACACACACACACACACACATACACACACACACATATATATACACACACACACACATACAGACGGACATTATCTAAAAATAGTGTATTTTGATTTGAAACTTTATAAAATGTTCTTAGAACATGTTTTCTCGAAATGTGATTGTTTGTCCATAACAATGCTTCCTCTACAAGGAAGCAAAAAATCTTAAGTATCTCTACGATAGTGGATAATACACAATTTTTTTTAATTTACAATCACGAGCAAATAATAAAGAAATCAGTATAACCTTGTTTAATTGCAATAATCTCTGTCGTTTCTTTTTGATAAGTGAACATGTAAATTTTCAGCACATTACTAATACAGCCCAGGCCGATGAGTTATCATCAGAAAAGAAGACTTCGTACTTGTCTTTATCGGCAAATAGCCGTGGATTTACATAATTGTTAATTGAACAATAACATTATCGATTGTCAATAAACAAAGACTTTTTTTCTTCTAGTTTACTTCCTGGCAATAAATGAGCTATAGTAATAACGGTGGATCAAATAACCTACTTTGTGCTTGCTCAACACTTTAATATAAAATACAAACCCTTTTATTCATTCACCTTGAACGTGTAGACATAATTTTAATTTGATAAACGCAGTTGATGGTATTTATAAATGACGCTCAGTGAAAAGTATCAACGTTGAGTACATGCTTAAAAGATGTTTTCAAATTTTTATTTGTTATTGTCAGCAATCTTTTAGCTCGATCGAGATCTTGCAAGATAAAAAATTCTTTGTTTTTGTCTATCTGATCCAAATTTAGAGATTCTTCAAAGAGTATCTTATTTACTTCATTTGTAAGAAAATTTGATCATGGCATTATACTTTGCAAGTTTCTAAGGTGCACAATAAAAAAATAAACTCTTTTTTACACATTACAAATTAGATACTACAAATAAGGTTGATAGTATAATAAGCATTTTATGATTGTAATCCTATTTATGTCCATCATTGTGCGAAACATATTGATAATTATTGCAGATATAAACCCGAACACTACAGTCAAATTCAGGCTATCAAGATAAATGTTTCTCTTCCACTTCTGTTAAACGTCACATTTACCTGTAAACATTGTTAAGAAGTAAGTATTGTTCAAATCAAATCATTCTATCCCTAGAAACAGCGCAGTTCTGGGAGTCGTGGGTTTAAATCCCGGACAAAGCATTCAGTTTATTACTGTGTGTTCTGGTTTAGAAAAAAATGATATAGCTCCAAAAAAAAGACCAACGTTTAAACACCCCACTGTAACAACTAATAACCGATTCAACTACATCAAAGAAAGCGTGTAGCATGCGTATGATCGGCTTTCGATTACGTAATCGATTGTATCTGCGATTATACTGTGTAGGAGAACAAAAAGTTCTATTCTAGCAGATGTAAATCTGTGTAATCATTACCAATGCTAATTTATGCTAATTTACAACGAGTATACAATGTAATATAATTATAAAAATGTTCAAAATAAAGCAAATGCAAATGCCTCAATTGGTGGACAACGCACTATCCTACCTTAAAAGATTGAACCTCACATGACTGAAGCCTTTTTATTCGTCCTCTGATTGGTCGAGATTTATCAAGAGCGGGCAAATTTAAATAAAAGATTTTAAAAAATAATTAAAAATTAATTGATAATGGTTGATTTAATGAGAATTAAAAGTGTATTTGTAAAATTGCTAATTATTCGATTTTTCTTTAATGATCATAGAAATAAACGTGTTTGAGTAAATATTGGGGATCGGTGCGTGAAGCGCGAAGGGGGCAGAGCCCTCTCGTATTGTAAGAAAGAAGAATAAATCTTTTTCATCAAAATAACGTTAAAACTCTACGGCCGTCATATTGTTATGTATGATGACCAGCACAAAAAGTAACAATATATTTGTAACAATATATACCTTGTCCCCATCCAAACAGTTGCTCTAACACTAAGTCTACTCTGACTAAGTCGATGCGGAAATCTACCTGTAGTCTGAGGTTTAAAGTAAGGTACTAATACAAACTCTTTTGTACTCCTTTATATTTAATATTTTAAGCCAATTATTTAATGCTGTCCTTCAGATTAGGGCTTGAATTTTTACAAAAAACAAGATGATGATGCCTCTTTAAGGATACTGACTATTTAATTGTGAGTATTAAAAAGCAGACACCAATTGACGAATGTTAAAAAAAATTCAGGTTAAATGATTACAGAAAAAAAGTTTGCTTTATTTCATATATGACAAAACTAGTTAAGTAGTGAACACAGCTCTAGATAAATATCAAATTTGACATGATTCCTACTTTACATCTATTTACTTAAAATATTTGCTAATACATAAGAAAGTTGATTCTTTTTTATCAACGAAATCTCAATCATTTTAAATAGAAAATTTCTCGACTGTTATACAACAGTATCTCTTGTATAAAAAATAGCTGGCTTCGTACTGTAAGTGTTACGGATAGAGCCTGAATTCTGGATAATGCTGGATTTCTCCAAATTGAGCTAACCCTATCCACTATTTTTGAATAAATTAGGTTTAATCATAGTTATGTTAAGTTTTGTTTTGTCATTTTCGTGACAAAAACGAAAAAAAAAATGTTCTAGTCCGATTTTTTTTTAAGACCAAGTAGAACCTTGCGCGATCTTTTTAGAAATCCACCTCAAGGAGGTTCTATTCATATACAACGTAATCGATTATTACATGAGTTTGAAATATCGGCGCCCCGGAGGAAGAGAGGCTTAGCTCACGTTTGCAAAAAGAAAAACTTAGCTCATGAGGCCGGAGCAAGACTAGCTTTGCCCACCTTGTTCGGAGGAAGACTAGCTTTGCTCAGCGCAGTCAAACGTAAGCTATAGCACTACTCACCACACTTGGAGGAACACAAGCTTCGCTCACGGCACTCGGAGAAAGACTAGCATTGCCCACCTTTTTCGGAGAAAGACTAGCTTTGCTCATTGTAGTCAAACATAAGCTAAAGCACTACTTGCCAAACTCGGAGGAAGACAAGCTTTGCTCACCGCACTCGGAGAAAGAATAGCTTTGCAAAACGCTTTTGATTATTTTATAAATATTCTTATACATAAACGTAGATTATGAATTAAATTAATACAAATTATAGATTATTATATTCTAGAAATATTTGTGCGTACGTTATTTGTTCCATCATTTTGTAGTTTCTTGCATTTATACAGAATATGACACGGTGATACATTGTTGATAGATAATTTTTTGCACTTTAATAAATTTTGTGTAAAAATTAAGCACTGCATTCAAGCAGTTGCGTAATAATATAATAGAGTATTGTAATATCAAGGGTACTGCAGGTAATTAAAACTGTATGATTTTTGCTAAGATCTCGAGATTGTTCTCAGCCAGTACGTTGATTTATTCGAAAAATAATTTTTTGTCAAAAGCAGCAAAAGAAATTACCGGAAATTTCAACAGATATTCTAAAAATCAATAAGATAAGTTATAAATATGCTCTAGTGAAATAGATTGAAAATATATTGCTTTTATTATAAAAACTTTGATAATTAGCACCAACAAATATTAAAGAATATTATATACTCAAGATTTTCTATTTCTAAAAAAAAGGTGTTACCACCACCCAATATGTGTGTTGTATAATAAATTCTTTTTATAATTTTGAAGACGGAAATTCTATTCCATATTCTGGGTTTATATGAATAAATAGATATAAATGTTGTCTTATATAATGATACAAATTTCAGTTGGTATACTATACAGTTATTGAGCATTAGAATGGCCATATTTAGCATTAGAAAAATGATGATAATAATAATAGAATGCTGATAATAATAATAATAGTTATAACAATAATAATAGTGATATTAATAATGATAATGTCAAAAAAAATAATCATAAAATTAATTTATCAATAAAACATACGAAATGATTAGAAAAAGTAAAAATTACGTTTAGAATTAATTAAGTAAAATTACTTTTATGAATGCAGTAAGTTAAGCTAGTCTTCATCCGAGCGCAAGAAGCAAAGCTTGTCTGTCTTGAAGGTGAGCAAGTCGTGCTATAGCTTACGTATGACTGCGATGAGCAAAGCTAGTCTTCCTCCAAAAGCCGTGAGCAAAGATACTCTTTCTCCGAGCGCCGCACAGAGGGCTAGAATGCCAAAATTTGTCTCAAAATAAGATAACTCTTGACAGAAAACTCCGATTTAAACTTTTTTTTTTTATTTTGCAGCGTTTGGATAGTAGAATAGAGGAAAATTAGTCCTCAGTCGTACCGTGACTCTGGGGGGGGCGGTAAAAACCCCCAAAAGTCCCCCAAACCATAAGTAGACCCTTTTTTTAAAAAAAAAAACATATGGTTTACTAAAAACGAATAAAAAATTTTCTATTGTAATCCAATGTCACATAACCCATAGTTTACTATGATTTTGAGCAACTCAAGATGGCAGCAGCAATATGGCAACCAAAATAAACGAAATTTTTCAAAATTTTTATTTTTTTTTATAAATTAAGTATAAACTTAAATATAATACTTAAAGTTTATTTTTAATAAAATAAAGTTGATATACCTGATGCCATTTTTCTTTTAAAATGGCAGCTGGCGCAAAATGGCAGCTGATGTATATCTTCAAAGTCCCCGCAACATGGGTGTCAAATAAAAGAGCTTTCAAAGTGGAATAAAATAAAAAAGTTCTTACCTACATAAGTTTAAAATGTTCGCCAAAACAAGATGGTGGCTTGCGCAAGATGGCGGCTGATGTATATCTATAAAGTCCCCGCAATATGGGTGTCAAATAAAAGAGCTTTGAAAGTGGAATAAGATGAAATAGATTTTCCCTTTATAAGTTTTAAATGGTGGGCAAGACAAGATGATGGCTTGTGCAAAATGGCGGCTGATGTATATCTCCAAAGTCCCATTAATATTGGTGTCAAATAAAAGAGTTCTTTAAGTGGAATAAGATAAAATAGATTTCACCTTTATGAGTTTAAAATGGTGGCCAATACAAGATGTTGGCTTGCGCAAAATGGCGGTTCTTGTATATTTCCAAAGCTCCCGCAACATTGGTTTCAAATGAAAGAGCTCTCCGAGTAGAATAAAATAAAATAGATTGTACCCTCGTTAATTTAATGTGTCAGCCAATTTATAATGGCGGCTGATGTTCATCTTTAAAGCCTCCGCAATATAGGTTTTAAATAAAATTTAATCCCTTTGATATGGGTTCCAAATAAAAATGTTTGACAAGTAGAATACGGCAAGTTGTGTGAAATTACTGGAGTCACATATGGTGGACGATGAAAAATTGCAGATTATCTACTTGTCACCTACTTCTCATTATTTTTCTGGCTATTGTACATGAAGAATTGTTTAGCAAAAGGACAAACAAAATGCGTTTTTTTTTAAATCCACTATTAAGAATTAATAAATTAGAGAAAAAATAATAATAATATTCCCTCAATTTTTTTTCTTAGGGGTCATCAGTACCTAAAGACGAAGTAATAAAAGCCAAGGATTATTAATATTGATTTAAAGGAATTCGGAGATAGGACTGATAATACACACGTACACACATACAATTATACACGTACATACATACACTTACACACACGCAGATACACACACACACACACACAAACAAACATTTTTTACAGAGTTATATATGTCGATGATAACTTCCAGGAATTGTATATTTTACACCTAGAGGCAAAGCCGAGGGTAAAGAACATGAGATCTGAGGCTTTTTTACATGTACTCGTGGTGTGTAAACGAGCTTACGTACCCCTGCAGGTGTATCTTTGTTCCGCGTAGCGGGATGAAAGTTCTCATTTTTGCCCCGCAGACACAATACATTAATAAAATTAGCACGGTAAATTCTATTCATAACAAAGCTTCCTCTGTGAGGAAGCCAAATAGTTTTTTTCGATATCACCCTAAAAATTTTCAAAAAAACATCTTAAAAGGCATTGTTCATTATTAAGTTACATGCGATAAATACATGAGAAGGTCGGTAAATGGATTCAACACATGCATCACATCTGAAAAGTTGGTATTATTTGCTAAAGTCAAAAAGTACTTGTTTTTAGTAAATTTGAAAATCTATAACTTTATTATAAAACTATTCCAGAAAAATTGGAAAGAAACCTTGAATTTCTCGAATGTAGAAAATTAAAAAAAAATAGTTGACTGTAAATATTTAACTTTTATTGTTGTGTACTTTGAGAAAAATATGTTAATGAAGTAAAAACTATTTTTTATGCAAAAATTGTCTAAGTTTCTATCCGCTATAGAATCACATGATACAGGCTTAAATCATACTATAATGACGTTGTGATTTAATCATTAAGTGCAAGACAAGGTAGCCAAATTTTTAACAGTGTGAAATTATTTTTTTTTTTTAATGTGCGTAACAAATTATCGTTTAGTAAATTTAAAGATTGAGTATATTGTTTATTAATGTATGTCGAAACGAAAATTTTTCAATGTTATCAGATTGACTGAACAATATTTTATAGTTCAATGTCCTACATAAGCATTGATAAGGATCTTGAGCACTACACGCAGAGGGATCATGGAAAAAATTTTCGGGACCTATCAGAAATTGAATAAAAAAGTGGTCGCTTTTGGTGTTTTCTGAAGTAAATAGTTTTTTTATATAGTGCCTTTAAGATCATGACAAGTAACTGTTAATAATACAGATGATTGTCGAAAAATAATAACTCATAAATAGTCATAGCAATAAAAGTCTAAAATTATTTCATGTCATCAAACATGCATTTATCTTTTTGTTGTAACCTTTCATTCATATTGGTATCATTTTAGTTTACTAAAAGTGGATAATCTGCAATGTATCATCGTCCACCCTATGCGACTCCAGTAATTTCACACATCTTGCCATATTTTACTTGTCATACATTTTTATTTAGAACTCATATCAAAGAGATTAAAAAAAAAGATCAATTCACCATTTTGTGACGGCCTCCATTATATTATCCTCTAATTTTAACTGATAACAGTGCAACCTTCTTTAATCATTCTATTTAAAGAACCCTTTTATTCAAAACCTATATTGCGGAGGCTTTAAAGATGAACATCAGCCGCCATTATGAATTGGCGGCCACATTAAATTAATAAAGGTTCAATCTATTTTATTTTATTCTACTCGGAGAGCTCTTTCATTTGATACCCATGTTGCGGGGACTTTATAGATATACATCAGCCGCCATTTTGCGCAAGCTGCCATCTTGTCTTGGCCAACATTTTAAACTTATGAAGGTAAAATCTTTTTTATTTTATTCCACTTTAAAAGCTCTTTTATTTGACACCCATGTTGCGGGCACTTTGGAGATATACATCAGCCGCTATTATGCGCCAGCCGCCATTTTTAGAACAAAATGGCATCAGCTATTTCAATTTTATTTGATGAGGAATAAATTTTAACTATTATATTTAAGTTCATACTTAATTTATAAAAAAAAAATGAAAATTTTGAGAAATTTCGTCGAATTTGGTTGCTATATTGCTGCCGCCATCTTGAATTGCTCAAAATCATGGTAAACTATGGGTTATGTGACATCGGATTACTATGGATAATTTTTTATCTGTTTTTAGTGAACGATATGTTTTTTTTAAAAAAAAGGGTTTACTTTTGGTTTTGGGGGACTTTTGGGGGTTTTTACCGCCCCCTCAGAGTCACGCTACGACTGAGGACTAATTTTTCTCTATTATACTATCTAAACGCTGAAAAATAAGAAATAAAACGTCTAAATCGAAGTTTTCTGTCAAGAGTTATCTTATTTTAAGACAAATTTTGCCATTCTAGCCCACTGTGCGCCGTAAGCAAAGCTAGTCTGCCTCCGACCTCGTGAGCTAAGCTTTTCTTCCTCCAAACAAGGTTAGCAAAGCTAGTCTTCCTCTAAATGCAGTCAGAAAAGCTAGTCTTTCACCGGCCTTACGGCCTAAGCTTTTCCTCCTCCGGGGCACCAATATGCCCTTTACGTATTTTTTCATGTATGCATTCTTACATGGTATGTAAAACTAATATGGGCCTTTAGCCCTTATTTTTTCAATAATCTATCAAACTATCAAAGTATATATGCAAATATGTACATGCAGACATACTCTTAGTACATGTACTGTACTACACAATCTATAAATGTCTACACGGCTATACCGGAGCTCTGGCATGGCGTATGTACAGCTTAATCATGGTCTTTGTTTTTAGTTACCCAACACAAGACCTACTAAAGTTTTATTTTCCAGAAGACTATATCCCCTTTAACAACGATTTCCTAAAAATTCAATATTATTATTGTAATCCGTGATATTTATTACGTAAATTCATAGCCAATGCATCTTAAGGCAAAATTACTTTTCAAATACACTGATATTTCTCGATTCGTGTGTCGTCACTTTTTTTATTGTTTACAAATTCATAATATTTGGTCTATCTTGCTAACGTTTCAAGATACAGCCAATTTTTCAAGATTAAGCAAATCATTACAATAACATAACAGCTTTTCCAAAAATGTTTAAAACTTTCATATGAAGATACATCCAACAGACAAAAAGTGAGGTTATATATTGATATAAAATAACACTTCTCCTTTTGTTAGCAGCAAAGCTTTTTTTTCCAATTTAAGAACCCACAAAACTGTTTCTTGGTTTGTCGGTCTGATTTTTTGTTAAAGATACTTTGAAATTTTAAATATTTAGAGGTTATGCGTGCACAAAACCGTTAATAACTTTTTTTGTACACTAGTCATGATTTCCTTATCATGCTATAATTTTTTTTAAATGTTTTCCCTTTAATCTACAAATATATGAATATCTCTCTATTTGTGTGTTGCAATGTTTTTCTTTCCTTCAGAAAACCAATAAAATATTTTTTTGTCTATTTGGCTTTTTGTCTGATATAATACGCACTTTTAAATATTTTGGTGGTGAGTGATTATGAAAACCCATCAAATGAATATAAGGGGTCCTCTCTGATCTGTGAAGCATGTAATATCGTTTTAGAAATTGTATACTTTAATAACTAGAGTTTATATGTATAGGCAAAGCTTGTCTTTTTTCGGCCTCGTGAGCTACGTTTTTCTTCTTGCGAACGTTAGCAAAGCTTTGTTTTCTCTAAAGTGTTAATATGTCGCTTGTATGTAAATGGTATGCTTTATCTTCTTTTAAAATAGAAAATTACTTATTGACTATGCTTTACTGTATAACTTTGACACTCTGCTTTCCCTTCCACTCGCTTAGCAAACGAGCTAAAAGAGCCTTATTTAGAGCTCAAGAGAAGTTATACGGTAATAAGCAACGGAAAACTGTCTTTAATAACGTTACAGGATCGATGTGTGATTAGGATATTGGTCCTTTTCGAGTAAATTTAACCATCATCTGTGATCTATGGACGTAAGACACTGGTAAAAAATTCTTATTTTTAAGTTAATAAGGTATAACGTAACAAAAATGAAGGAAGTAGAGGGCTGTGGAGGGTAAGGGAGTATGTGGGAGGCAATAGTTTCTTATAATTCTGTCTTCTCCTGTGTCTTTCCTGTTTGTAATTTTTCAAGATATTCTTTCATTAAATCATGGATGTTGCTCTTTAAAAATTTTTCTAGAGATTGATGTTTATTCCCATACTCCTTTTTTTGTCTTCCGTATAATATGTATCATTGTTGTCCGTTGTCAATTTCTAAAAACTATCCTTTTATGACTCTTTTCTTGTTACCATCCCTTGTTTTTTCCTGTTTTTTCATTTTACTAGCTTTTCAAAACTCATTATCATCTTGCCTGGTAGGGTTTGTATAGAAATAGGCATAAAAAAAAAAAGATTTGCTTTTTGCAAATAATAAGAATGGACTAGAGCAGGTGGCATTAATAATGCTGGATCAATGAATTAACGTACCTAATTAATACAAATCATACAACATGGGCAAAGACGTGATAGTAGTATATGAGAAGAAAAGCATGGGAATACGACAAAACTTTAAAAAAAAGTAATGAAGGTATATAAACCTGAGAAAATCAAAGATAATTTTAAAAAGGCAAAGAATACCTTTGTCAATCAGGAAATACACAGAAGCTAAATGGTAATTGACAACTTTATCAACCGTAAAATATAAAAAAAAAAAAAATGATATAGTGAAAAAAAATATAGCAAGAAGAAAATCATATAAGTGAGTTTAAAAGTTTGTAGGTTATATACTGTAAGCTCTTTAATGAAATAAAAAAATTTATGAATCACATAATGCTATGTTAACAGGAAAACAGCTGCCAATAAATTAGCACATAGCTTGCTAAACAACATACTTCTGCAATTATTTATTTAAAAAAAAAGAGATGATTTAAAATGTTTTAAGATTGTTTTTTCCTGCTATATGATATAAAATTATAACATTTTCCTAAATAGTACAAAAAATATTTTCTTAACTTTTCTGAATTAAGAAAATCAAACAAATAATTAGAACTTATTACTGAATTTTATGTACGTGATATAGGTATGTTGTACCTAAAATACAATTGAATTGTATAATGCAATATAATTATTTATGAAAACACATTTATATTTTTGTACCTTAAAAACAGCGAAAACCGTTATTTAAAAACCAAAAATTGCTATAATAACCTAAATGGAGTATAAATGTCAAATGATGTTGTAAATCTACATAGGAATACAAAAACAAAATTTTAAGCCATAGATTATTAAAATCATGTGTATGGTTTCTAAGATATGACTTATTCATTAATAAAAATGGTAGATTTTCTTTAATAAAAAAAAACCAGATACCAATAAATGATTAATTTAGTTTATAATGACGCTATTTCAAAGCTTTATGAAAGACAACTGGTGAAGCAATTGATATTTAATTTTTTTACCCCAATAGTGGCAAGAAACCGCTTTTTATACATGATAAATCGTTATAACGTCCTTAATAAGTTATGACACTAGAATTTTTTATTGAAATTATTATACGGATATAAAATTAAATATTTAAACTTTAAATTAACAAAATTACTTGAGAGGATTTTAAGATAAGAGTGACTTTCCACGAAAATTCCAGAATTCCTATTTCTTGACCATAAAAATCGTTGTATAAATCTTAATAATGTATAAAACTTTTTTTTTTCCGAGCTGCGATAAGGTGGTTTTGATAAAAGTTAAATACCCAGAATTATTTAAATCTACCGTTGATTTCCTGAGATATGACTAATTACATACACATCCACTCACACACAAACACATACACACACTCACACCGTCTTTTTCCGAAAATACCATTTTCCTATTTTAGACGCTATGTAAAACATTACTAACGTATTTCTAAGAAGACATTTTTTTTACCAATTTAAAGCTTTTTCTATGAGGTAGCGAAAAAACAGGTTATAAATGATAATATTTGTAATAATATTTAAAGATAATGGAGAGATATGCAGGAGGGACATGACGTATGTAAATGTGTAATATATTTACGTAGGTAAAAAAGGCACTACAAAGTGAAGACTGAAAGTTCAATGATATTTTATGCGTTATTAATGATAATATAATGTCAATGAAAAAAAAAATTCTCACATGTTAACGTATGTTTAACTCATTATTTATTATATTATATTTATAATAAAATTAGTACTAAATCATGGGGATGTGCATTTATAATAGTTATCAAAGAAGAATAGGAAAATTTAATGCATACGAAATCTATATTAAAAATTTAAAAATAATTAAATAAGAAATTAAGATTTATAAATAATAAGTAGAAATTTCACAATCATATCTTATTGTGAACTTGTGCCGCTAATTGATTTAAAAAGGTTCATAAATAAAAAAAGGCTTTTAACTGTTTCTGTAATAATAATGGTTGCCTACATATCATACACAAAAGCATATGTATCAACACGAACCTTAAATACTAATAAAGTTGTTTATCAGTATTTAATGAGTAACGATTATTTGATAAAAGAGTAAACGTATTTCATGCATTTACTATATTTTTTCGAATTTGAAGTAGATTTTCTTAAGATCACTTTGGTTATCTATGTTTATACGCATATAAGTAATACTACCAAACTTTTAAAATTTGTATAACTCATAACTTTGTACAAAGTTCATGGATAAAATAAGCTTTTATAAGTACGGAAATTCGAAGCATAATGTTACAAATACTAAACGCTTTTTTTTGAGCCAAAGTTATGTAAGACTTATTAGTATTAGTATCAAAAGTGTACCGATTCAGTGACTTTTCAAGTGTTACCTGGCACTATTCTATCTCTTTCTGCCTAGATAAAAAAAAAAGCTATCTCCAGAATCTTATAAAAGTCACAGGGATCTGTTATCTTGGATATAAGATTCAGTAAATTATACACCTGTTAGCATGCCTGTTACCCAAAAACACTTATAAAGATATTTCTGAATGTTACCGATTTTTTAAAAATTTTCTTATGAACGATATTTTTGGTTCAAACAAAAATTGCTGTTAAATTTTTTAAAATTTTGTAAAGAGATAACTGTTTCTTAAAAGTTAAAAATAAGATAATTATTCATTTCTAAGCGAGATACCCAATATTTTGTACATACATTAATTTTAAAATTGTTCTATAGTGCGTAACTTATACCAAAAATTGTTTAATTCACGAGGCACTATCCTAATTTATATGCAAAGTAACTTTTTTTGGCTTTAACAATCCCTGGCTCTCTTAGAAAAAAAAAATCAAAAGTTTTCATCGAGAAATTGTGTTGAACAAAAATTATGTGACTTTCGAAATCCTTAAAAAGTTCGAAGATCTTATCATTGCCAGCAATAATGTAAATGGCCAAAGCTTTAAAAGGTAGCAAGATCGAAAGATTTCTTCTAGTATAGTCAAACCTTAAATTAAAACCCCTAAAATCACAATCTTTTTTTTTTTACTATTGCGTTTGTTTCAATGTTTCATCCATCAAAGATTGAAAAATTACACGATTACGAGTTACGTAAAGTTTTAGAAGGGTTTTTAGTAAGTTTTTTAGTTTTTTACGTAAAGTTAAAGCATCTTACGAAACGTATGTAGTAACATTTAAGTCTTGAAATACGGAAATAAATAAAGTAATAATTATTTATTAACATAGATGTTAAGTATTCATATTGATATCAATATTTTGTTACTAATAGAAAGATGTATTTTTCAATATTAGCTATGCGGATCTCTTTCTCATATATAAAGTGCATAAAAAAAAAGGATCATTCTTATTAGCATGCATTAGAAATTTTATCTTTTCCTGTCAAAAACCAAAATGTTAGCAAATCAACGGAATAACTTATATGTATATTAATATCAATTCTTGTTTTTATTAATTAGACATAAGATAGAAAATATTGAAATATGGGGTTTGGCACGCGTGGCACGCAGGGGGGCAAAGCTTCGCTAGGATATAATTATGTATGCATAGTTCATGCACACCCACAGTAATTACATATACTATATAACGTAATTTCGTATACTATATATACTAAATAATCTATAAATGTCTAAACAGCTGCGCTAGAGTCTAGCATAGCGTATGCACAGCTTAATCATAGTGTTCAGACCAAACGTAAGCTTTTAGATTTATTTTTTAATTTCATTTTAGTTTAGTATTTTATATTCGATTCAAAAGCAACAATTCTTAAAATTTATAACGACTTCTGTATTTACATTGAAGCTCGAACTTTATCTTTTGAACGGCTTATCACTTTCGCAATGCTATATTTTTAGCTTTAATAACACTTGCAAAACTCACAAAGCATTAGTACAACTTTCACTTTTTTTATGTCTACTATTATATTGTAGCTCTGAACTGTAAATCAAATGTATGTATTTATTGTATATGTATGGAAAATCCCTAGTATATAAGTTCACACATATTTGAATATTATCTTTGCTCTAAAGTATGAGTTAGATCTGTGTCTTTCCTCGTAAGTTCCTAAACAAACCAAATAAAAATCCCCACGCTCGGCAAGTGCTTGGCTTGACCGTATCATTTTGAGTAGCAGAGCGTGGCTCGGAAGTACGCGAGTAACATTGATTTATTAAGAATTAAACACTAAGTGCAGTGCAGTGACTATTATGTATGCACTAGTTTCTGTGCCGTAGACTGTATGGACATTGACTTTTGTGTTACTTTTTGGCACGGTGGAGGGCATGGCAACTTCAGCTGAAACGTTCATATCACGGCATTAAGATCTACAGAAAGCAATCACAAATGCTTGCGCAAATTTGCAAAATCTTGGCACAGCAAACCTTTCCATTGCTGTTATCACTGTTTGCATGAGCAACCCGCCAATTGACTGGAATGACTTCAAGGCCAACCATCCTGCTCTAGGCAGATGCCTAAAAGACGATTTTAGCAAGGAGACCCACGTAACTGATAATGTACACGCTGAGACCGAGAAGTCTTACCTAATCGGTCTTGCCACCATGCTGTTGCTTCTCGAAAAGTACCCTGTGCTGACTCTTTCGACTGTCGCGTCATCGTCTCAAGCTTCTCCAGCACTTACATCATCATCATCATCATCATGCAAGCTGCCGAGATCAAGCTGTCTACCTCCGCGGGTTACTACAAGCTTTGGCCAGAGTTTCGTGATTTGTTTGTTTCCTGTGTCTCCTCAAGCTTGTCGTTAAACAATGTAAAAAACTGTTTTATTTAAAAACAAGTCTTGCTAGAGACGCAGCCAAGCTTGTCCGCAACATTACTCTGAAGGGCGACAATTTTCAAAGAACTTGGGACGCGCTGAGGAACGCTTAAGAGGTGCCACGCGTGCAAATTGACGCGCTCTTAAAAAGCTTTTTTTTCGATAGAAAGCGTCAGTGGTGAGAGTGCTGTAGAGCTTTGTCGAGTGCTTCTAACGGTCAATAACTTTATTATGGGCCATAAAAATTCAAAACGGCCTGCTATCTCTGATGACATCTTTAACTGTATTATTGCCAGTAGACTGGATATTGCTACTCGTTTCGATAAGAAAAAATCGCTCAAAATTTCAAAAGTGCCAGCTGTATTTATTAAGGGACGCATCCTGACGCTGTCAAGCGTAGCCTCAAGCAATAGGAAGGGGCAGCGTTCGACGGGTACGCACGCGCACCAAGCATCATGAGGATCTAAGATGCCAGCATGTCCCGTATGCTTTTTGCGTCATCAGATTTGGCCGTGCGACGCCTTTTAAGCCAAGACTCCAGAGCAACAGAGAGATTTAGTCGTCGAGAAGCAGTTGTGCAAAAACTGCTTAGGTTAAGACGCTGCCTCTAGCTGTCGCCCCAGGAGGTCTTATTTCGATTGGGGGTCCAAGCATCATACTTCCATCGACATGACGCCTTGACACACACCCATGCAGCTGTATTCTCAGCAGACGCTTCTGCGTCGATTTAATCCAACGAGCCCCTTAACGTCTTGGTAAGTAAAACAACCTCTTTTGCGCCAACATTACTGCCAACAGCATGGGTAAGTGTAGTTTGAGCTGACAGCCAGTAACATCGTGTTCATGCACTGATCGACCAGGGGTCATAGTGCTTGTTCCTGTCGCAGCGATTCGCTAACGCGCTGCAGCTTCCACGTACCCTGCTTGTGTGTTGATCAACGCAGTAGGTGGAGACCATCCTGCAGCAGCCCTTGGTTAAAGTAAGGTTAAAGTTAAGTCTTGCTGTACACCGTTTTCTGTTGATGTTGTAGTGCTGTTGCTCAAAACAGTGACGTCATGTAAACCACTAGTGCATCGGCTTGCCGACAGCTGGCCTAATCTACGTGACCTGCAGCTAGCTGGCCGTCTAGACTCACCATCTAGTGAGCCGGTCGAACTGTTTTTAGGCGCTTCAGTGTACGTTCAGATCCTTCCACCTAGTATTCGTCGGCTTCAGAGCCCTGATGCACCCATTGCCAAGCAGACTGCGTTCAGATGGATTGCCTTCAGTTTAATCGGGCCATCTAGGCTGCCATTAATTTCCTTATTAAGTTTCACCAGGATAACTTCATATTATAATTTTATTTTTGATCAAATGGCAGGCAGTATATTTACGCCAAACGTAAACCCTTAAATTAAATGTCTTTTTAGCTTAGTATTTTAAAAAGTAATTTTAGTTAAGTATTTTCTATTCGATTTCTTAACTACAATTCCTGGAATTTATAACGATTGCTGTATTGACATTCAAGTTCAGAAATTATCTTCTGAATGGCTTACCACTTTAGCAATAATATATTTGCTTTAGTAACTCCATTACTATGATATTAAAGCATTAGTTTAACTTTCACTTTTCATATGTCTACTATTATATTGTAACTCTTTGCTGTAAATTAAATGTATGTATAAATTGAATAAGTATGGAAAATCCCTAGTATGTAAGTTTGTACATAATAGAATATTATCTACGCTATCAAATATTAATTTAGATCTGTCTCAACCTACTACAAGTAAACACCTATTTGCTCGAGCCACAACTGTTATTCACTGCTACGCTAAACTCAAATTATACGCTTCTGAAATCTAAACCGCTAAAATAAAAAGTTTTATTTTCCAACTAAGTTTCATCCTCCGTAAATTCCTGAACAAAAAAATAAAGATCCCTACGCTCGGCAAGTGCTAGGCTCGACCAGAACACATGGTTTCGGTTTTGTGTCACCCAACTCAAGACCTACTAACGTGATTTTTTTCTACAAGGCTATATGCCTTTTAACAAAACATTCTTAAAATAAAATAATCTTATTGTAATCCGTAATGTTTATTACGTAAATTTATAGCCAACTTATCTAAAGGCAAGTTACTTCTCGTGTCAACTGACATCTCTCGATTCGTGTGCCGTGACTCTTTTTTCCTTTACAAATCCATGTCAATTGTTATAATTTGTCTACCTTGCTGACATTTCGAAATATAGCGAATTTTTCAAGATTAAGTGAATCATTAGCAAAATATAACAGACCTTTTCAAAAAATGTTTCTAACTTTTCTATGAAGATACATCCAAAAGACAAAAATGTGTGTTTATATTTGGATATAAATGAGCACTTCTCTTTCTGTGCGCAGCGAACTTTTTTTTTCATTTAAAAAACCCACAGGATCATTTTTTGGTTTTTCAATCTGGTTTGTTGTTAAAGGAACTCTAAAATTTTTATTATTTCGAGGTTATGCTTGCACATAACCGTTAATAACTTTTTTTGTGCACTATTTATGATCACGCATTAGTTTTTTTTAAAATTTGTTCTCTTGAATCTACTAAGACACATGATTTTATATAAGCTAAAGCGCTTATATTTGTGCTCAGCAAATTTGTTTTTTTCTTTAGAAAACCAATAAATCATTTTCTTGTCAATTTGGCTTTTTGTCCGATATATTAGGCATTTTTAAATTTTTGCTTGTAAGTGATCATAAATAACTATTGACAAATATTAGGCGTCTTCCTCGATCTACCAAGCATATGCTATTGTTCTAGGAATTGTATACCTTAGTAACTGGTTTTATTATGTATGGATTATATACACACAATAACGCGCATACTAGCACATATTTACTTGGTACACACACATTTATTATTCTCCCTTTTACAGCTATCTTTTTTTAAATAGAACAGTCTAGAGAATGGATTATGGTTCCCGCGACGCTACTATGTTCTCCCCACCACCACCATCTTCTCTCTCAGCGTATTTATATAATATATATTCTTTTATTTCCAGGCTCGACATCATGGATAATAAGTACTTTAATTATAGTGTAGAGTTGCTGCAAAAAGTGCTGAGGCAGATTGCTCAAGCAGATGATGATGATCTACGGAGATGGATGGAGCTAGCCCGTCAAGCTTTTGAAGTTCCTATAACTATGTCCTCTTATCATTATCCAGTGGATAGATACAATCCTGCCAATCAATGTTTTTTTTTGCTGTACATTATAGACAAATTGACAAGTTTACTCAGGTAACGTAGAGGAGAATCACAACAGGATATTCCAGAGCGGCAGAGCAGTGTAGTGAACGCTTAATCTAGTATGCAAAACAGTGCAGACGATCTAACCAGTGTTAAAGTGCAAAGAAAATAATAGTACAGATGATTCTAGTGCATTTTACAGCGATAGTGTAGATAATCATAGTATTGAGAAGAACGATTTACCATCACCGTTTAGGAATCGGATAGCAACAGGTGTAAAAAACTATCGTGGACATATAAACTTTACTTTCTCTGAAATGTTGCCTAAGTTCTTATTGTGTCGAAAGTTAGAAGTGCCCTACAAGAACGTAATCGCCTAAAAATTAATTCTGAGCTTGCCGCAAAGTACATGATACAAAAGACTGACGGAGAAGTTATTGATTAAAAGAAATTTAAGACAAAAAATTTTGAAGTCGTGAGTCGAACTAATAAAGATGATAAGTTTGATTTACACAGTGCACAGCTCATCACACATCAAATGGAAAAGTTTCAAAAGAAAGTTTCTGGCTGGATACTACAGGAGATACTCGGTTCGACTGTGAATATCAACAAGTTTAATCCAGTGAAGGGGAATTATTATGTGGAATTACCAGATTATTTTCTGAAAAATTTAGCATGCATTTATATACGAAACTAGGATTATAAGTGTTTTATGTAAGCAATTCTGTCTGCTCTACACTTAGCAAGGGTGCATTGATACAAAGTAAACCATCATATACTATTTCAAAATGAATTAAACTACAACGCAATAGAGTTTCCAGTTTCCTTGAAGCAATTTAGCAGGATTAAGAAATAAGATACTGTCTATGTAAATGTGTATATGTTGCGGAAATATGGTGACCAGCAATCAGTTCTACCCTGTCACATTAGGTCTTTAAATAAAGAAACTTTATTTAAGTGACTTCTTGTCCAAAGTTTTTACAATGAATAAGGTAATGAAAAAGAAGCAGATCATTGTGCTCCAGAACGTGAAAATCAATATGTATGGATTAAAAATCTCCCAAGATCGATATTTTATTAGCTGAAAAAGATGTAATTAGAATGATAGGTTTGTGGTAGATGTTTGATTTTTTTCTGTAGTAAGATAGGCATAAAGAGCATAAACTTGACTGTATAAATGTAAAGAAGCGTCGGCTATACCTACGAATCGAAGCAAATAACACTCTTATGTTTTAAAATTTAAGTTCCGCCGCACAAGTTCGATACGTCATTCATGCAGACTTTAAGTGCTGACTTAAGCCTGCGCATGATGATATACGTGAATTCCAAGATCAACAAGCCAATGATATAGGCTATTGCATGAAAATCAGCTTTAACAATATTTAATCCGTTAACAAGAGTTACTATAGAGAAGATGAACGTATGGAAACACCAGCAGAGTGGTTCATTCGAGAACTAAAAGCCATTGCAGAATACCTCCAACAGTTGTATAAAAATCCTAAGCCAATGGACTTGACTCCAGCCAGAGTAGATAAGTTTAGGTAAGCTAAAGATTGTCATATTTATGATGGCACATTCGGGAAGAATCAGAAGACAGCAAGAAATCGTTGCTATTTGACTGGAACATTCAGAGGTGCTGCACAGGAAGGTTGTAACATCAACTACTTGAATTCCACATTCATATCAGTGATATTTCACAACCTAACAGGCTATGACCTCCACTCGTTATCAAAGATTTTGCCACCAGTAAAGATTCAAATGACATGTCAGCCTTGTAGCTAAGAACAAGGAGAAGTACAATTTATTCACCTAACACTTAAAGGGCAATGACACTAATTTTCGATTTTCGCATTCGTTTAGATGTATCCACTCCTCCTTGTAGAACTTGGCATCGTAGATGTAAAAATGTGACATAACCTTCAGTGAATTTCAATGTGTATATATAGAGGAGCAGACGAAGCTCTTACTGATGGAGAGTTTATTCCCTTACAAGGTCGTCAGCTCCCTAGAGAAACTATGAGAAAGAGAGCTGACATCTAAAACAATTGTCACAGCAAGTTGACTAATAGTTTAATTTCTTATTCTGACTACGTGCATGCTAAGAGAGTATGGAGAACATTACACATTCAAGCTCTCGGAAAAACTCTGATCTATACTTGAACAGGAATGTGTTACTCTTGGCAGATGTCTTTGAGAACTTCTACTCAATATGCATAGCAGCACATGAGCACACAACTATACTACACACAGTTTAACTTGGAACGCCATGCTAGATTTCACCTAAGTTAAATTGGAATGGCTCACCGACATAGACATGCTTTTGTTCATGAAGATAGGCATCCAAAGGGAGTGTAAATCAGTGCTGCAGCCGATACGCCAAGGCCAATAACTAGAACATCGGTGGAGACTATTTTTTTTGAGGAAGAATACAAATACCTTATGTACTTTGATGTAAACAACTTGTGTGGATGGGAAATGACCCAGCCATTACTAACAGGAGACTTCAAATGGGTCAATTTCATAAGGGAAGAAAACTCCAATACAATACTAGATGATAGTAATGTTTGTGTTGGCAATGAACGTTATAGTTAGATATTGGAGGTAGATATGGGATATCAAACAGCTATTTATGATGATCATAAGGATGGACCTCTCAGCCCGCAACATATGGCTTTACTTTGCTCTAAGTAGCAAAAGATTACAACGACCTTGCATGATAAAAAGTGCTACATCATACATTACAAGGTATTGTAGCAAGCTCTCGCCCATAAGCTAGTGCTAAAGAAATATCATAAAGGTCTGCGTTTTCGAGAAAGTTTATAGCTTATACTATAGGTTGACCTCAATACAATGAAGAGAGAGCAGAGTAAAAATAAGTTTAAAAAGCTCTTCTACAAACTTATGATCAACACCGTGTATAGCGAAATCATGGAGAACAAGCATAAATATGCAAATGAAAAACTAGTGAACAAGTGGGAAGGGCTTTATAGTAAAGAAGTACTCATTGTACGACCAAACCTTTTCAGTCATGGAGAATTCCAGAAAAATCTTGTGGCTATTCCACTAGCACACACGGAGATTAGTGTAAGAGAACCAATTTATGTTAGTTTAAGTGGGCTTGACATATCAAAGACTATTATCTTTAACTTTCATTCTTGTATATAAAGCAGCGTTTCGAGAACTGTATGTAGCTCTACACCGATACTAACAGCTTGATATACGAGATTTGCGGTCAAAATGTTTACGAAACTATACAGCAAGATATCGATAGATTTAACACATTAGATATTCCATCATATAGTCAATAGGATCTAATTCTGGTGAATAAAAAAGTTATCGGGCTGATAAAGTATAAATGCTGTGGCAGCATCAAAAAAATTTCATTTGACGACGAAGTAAGATGAACTGCATCTGACGGCAGAACGGAAAGCTGAATAAGAAGGCCAAGGGCGTCGGAAAGACAAAGATCGGCTTTAAAGACGACTGAAAAAGCCTCTTCAATAAATCTATAGTTATGTGTCAGCAAAACAATATTAGACTTAGGCGACACATCGTCCGCAACAGCAACAAATAACTCTCAGTCTACAGGTTGAGAGACGTCAGTTACTCCCAGAGAGCACAGATGCAACACCTTGGGGCTATATCACTCTAGATGATCAAGATCTCCAACTTGTTGATATGCTCGTGTATAAAGATGATAAGGTAAGGAAGGAAGAAGAGGTAAAGGGAGAAAAGGGGGTGGGAGAAAAAGTAGTGAGGAAAGAGCTACAATTAGAACCGCATCCTCCGGAAAAGCTCATTAAGTCGCTTGACGAGCTAGAGAGCATACTTACTTCTTGGGCGTAAACACATCCGAGCAAGAGAGCAGTGATTCGTCAAAAGACTTGAAGTTAATTACATCTTTACTCCAACCTACCAGATGTAGATGCTGATCAAATATTTCTTCTTCTGTTTCACACTGAATGCATTAAACCGATTCGCTAACAACAACTTCCTCACAACAACGAGGTTACTGCAGCTGGAGAAGGAGCTATAATACATTGTGAGGCAGCTTAAACAAGAGCCAACTATATTTGGATGCAGAGTAGTCATGAACATTGACAACGAGTTCGATGTCTTCATTTCAGAGGATCGTATGTCGAAAACAATCGAAACCAATAATGATTCATGCAATAAGTTAAGAGTTAAAGCTCAAAAATCATGCTTTTATTATATAGTACCATGGCTACAATAAATTTAAATTTGTACATTAGTAAATATTATTAAACAGAAAAAAAAAAATGTTTATGGAGGTGGAAGTGGAAGATAGATTGTTCACTACAGGACGAGGCGATGGACGGAGCCCCTGCTACATTCTCTTTCCTATTTTTAAATATCTAACTTATCGAACTAACTGTTGTAAAATTTATCGAACCACAACCATTTTACATATATTATATTATGACGTTTTTTCATCATCTTTTTCACTAGATATATCTCTGGATATTAGGATTTCAGAAGTTCTTATTTTAAAAGCCACCAGAGACTGACTAATCCTTATAACCTTTTAACTGATAAGTAGCTGGATTAGTTTTTAAGACTTTGTATACTATAAATATTTTAGTAGACTGGCTCGCGTATGGCCTTTTTCAAAGACAATTTTAGCTTAACTTACACGCACATTATCATCAACTTTGAATTTTGGCCCTTTTATCGTTTTTCCATTAATTTTGAATTTTTTTGAAACTTGAGCTTTATTGGTGGCTATGACATCAACAGGTCTAATATTGATCGTTTGATGCTTTCGAGCGTTATAAGCTGTAATTCAATCATGCCACTTGTAATTTTCGAGAAAATAGAACTTTGTCCACATTTAATTTTTCAAACTGCGATTGTGTTAGAGCTAGGCTTTTTGAGACTGAGCTGGAGCTGGGATCTTGGCGCAGAGTAAAGGAACACCCGAGAAAAACCAACTTTTATCTTTAAATAAAAACGTGTACCTAGCAAAACGGTGCAGGGTGACAGCTAATGCCCAATATATCCCGAACAAGTGAGAGACAGAAGAATGTATATATGCAGTATGCAGCTGAAAGCGAAGTAGCTTCTATGAGAGTCAGCTCCGGAGTGAGTCCCCATGCTGCGATAGTATAATAACAGCGTTGGAGTAGAAGGGCAATAGAGCCAGATCGTACAGATGCATGACAGGTGGCGATGAATGTAGCTTGACTCTGTTGAACACTAAGCTGTATTTCTCACACTCCCTCTCTTAGGGTTCAACAGAATTGTATAGTCTGTAATCATAGTCTGCTCTTATGGGATTTTCTCTTATGACTGGTGAGCTCTAAATTAATCATTGTTTTTCTGGTTTAACATATCTGAAAAGAAGCAAATAAGCAGTTTGCAGCGTCTAAAATGAATTTACGTTATATTTAAAATTTTGTCTCTAAGATGAATGCAGCTATTGATTGGCAGAATTTCAGTTCATGATATCTGCTTCGTTCTCTTACCTGTTTATCCATCTGACATTTACTTTATCTTCTAACACCCATGATTTTATGTAATCTCTATGCGTGTGGCGATGTGGCTTTTGGTGCCTGTTATCACCACTTATTTCAGTTGTTCGTTGATAGTCTTAATACTATCATCGAAATTTTTCAATCCGTTGTTGCCACCTATCTAAGAACATCTGAAAGCTGACTTATAAATAATTAAGTTATATATCCTCCTGTACTCGTCACGTCTTCTAAATCTCTGAAATGTGTGCCGGTCATTACAAATAGATCATTTTCATTTCCTCTAAATGTTAGACATAGTTTTACTGTGCCTCTCAGATATCTATAGATTCTCTTAACATCTTTTCGATCTCCTTCTCAGGGTTCAAATTGTTTTCTTGACTGACAGTTTCCTGCAAAGACTATATTAAGTCCTGTAGCTCTAGGAGGCTATATAAGAAATTTTAGTCTGCTGCTCTACTTTTGCTTCATACTAAATTGGATGGCTCTTGCTTTGTAACTTGCCAAGTAACAATGGGTATCTTCTGAGGTTTGCATTCTTTTATGTTAAATCTTTGTAGAATTCTCTCTGCGTACTCTGTTTATGTTGGAGTCAACGTTGTATGTTTTCTTTCTTTGATAATTTTCATCCCAAGAAACTGTTTTGGTTCACCTTAATTCTTCATCTAAAATGTTGAGTTAAAATTGGTTTTAGTATCTTTAATTTTTTCTTATGGTTCCCTGCTAGCAGAATATCATCTTCATACAGCACCCATAAAACCCTATGACCATTTTTACGCCATGTAAAAAGGCAAGGTTTTTGGATGTCCTTGTCCAGGCCAAGTTACAAAGCTTCTCGTGTGAAACGCTTAGTCTATTGCTTTTGACTTGTTTGGAATCCGTATAGGGATCTTTGAAGATTACAGACTATTATTCTTCTAAATCCTGAGTCGAAGTCTAATCTATCAGAGATTGCCATGTAAACGTTATCCACCAAAGAGCCGTTGAAAATGTATGTCTTTACATTTACCTGATGAACATCCAGTTCGTATTTGTTGATGATTGCGAATGCAATTCTGACTAACGCTAATCTGAAGACCGTGGCGTATGTTTCTTTGAGTTCATACTATTTTCAATCTTTGAAGCCTTTAATTTCAAGTCTACCTTTGTATAACATGTTTTTTCTGAGTCTGTTTTATTTTAGAAAACTCACTTAGAATCTATTGTATGTACTTCAGCACCATGATTATCTATGAAAGGTCGGTCGACAATTTTCTGCACATGACTATCTTTCATGAATGTCAGCTCCTCTCTGACAGCTTCTAAATATTCTTGTATTCTGATTAAGGAGCTTCTTTAAAGCTAACATGCTTTGAATTTGTACAAGCGATAAAGACGTGCCTACCTTTGCCCTTAAAGTTCTTATCAGCTTGCTTAAAAAGCTGTGTGTATTCAGCTAGTCTCAAGTGCGACGAGGTCAATCGGTTTGTTCTGGCAGTTCACTCTGGTAATTTAAAAATTTAGGTTTATTTTTGTTTAGCGTGCGCTGTGATTCTCTTTCTTATGTATTTTGGTTTTAAGAGTTATTTGTACGTCTTAGTGTTTTGTTTCTTTGGCTTCTAAACAGTCTTTATCAAACTCCAACTGTTCTTCCAAATTTCCTCGTAGAGTTAATTTATCTGAGTTTAGTTTATCAGTCTAGCACCTCTAAAATACATTATCTTTGTAGATAACTTTTTCATTAAACTTTAGTTTACGTGTCTTGAAGTATAATATTTCCTTGACTGTAGATGCCACTGTATATAGCATGTTTGGGTTAATCCAGCCAAAAGCGTTCTAATTGCTTTTTGGATAATTTTGATTAAGTGTCAGGAAGTTTTGCATAAGCCAAAAATTTGGAACGTCTGATTTCATTCAAGTCAACCTATAGACTAGGGAATAATTTATTTAATGGTGTTCCAATATTCACTCGGATGTAAGGTATTTTTTTGTAAATTTGTGCAGCCACTTCTGAAGTTGGAGACCACATACTCATTGGTTAGCCAGAATCCGGCATAAGTGATCTGATTTTTCATTTCATGGTTTTGTTAAATTATTCTGAGGTTTTGTTTAGTTTAGGGGTGTAAAGTGATGCAAACTCAGCCTTATATCTTTCTTTTAACAATACCTCTGATAAATTTGCTTCAGTGAATTTCGTACCATTGTCTGCTCTGATGTAACTAATTTTTTTCCCGAGCCGAATACATTTGTCATGTGTATTATTAAATATTTAAGATTGTTTCTTGCTCAATCATTACTCTGAACTGGATGTGTTTCAGCATATCTAGTATGATCATCTATCAAGACAATTATTAATATGTTCTCACCTGAGTAGGATGTGGGTAGTATTAGTCTTATTGTATCCAAGTAAATTCTTTCTAAGGGTTTAGCTGCTCCGTTTTTGATTTCTGTAAATGGTAGTTTTTTATTTTTGCCAGGATACATACTTCACAGTCCAGTATCAAATTTTGGAAGTTCACATCCGATGGCAACTCCTTCGATTGTTGTAGCTTTCTCAAGTATTATAAAGATGCATGACCCCTAAACTTTCATCAAATTCTGTATCTGTCTCTTCTTTTTAACTTTCAATTGAATTTGTTTGTGACCGACAGAGCTTATGACGTTTCTCTTTTCCAATCTCAGGCAGATCGTCCTGAAGATTGAATACATCATTTGGATCTTAAGATCTATTTCTCTAATTAATGTAAATGTTATCATTTTATGATTGTTGCATGAACTGTTCTAGAAAACCGATCGAGCTATGTTTAGTGCGCTTTGTTATTGCTCGGTGAGTTTTCATTGGATTCAATATCCAAGGTTCATATAAAAATTGGTTTTATGTAAATGCCAGATATATACTCTATACCTGTTTCTTTGTCAAAAATTTCCAACCTCTGACTGTCTATATAAATTCCTAAGCCTGCATCAACTAATTGTCTAAGTGACAATAGATTTTTTAAGACTTTATTTGCAACAATCTTTTTTTTTATTATAATAGTTTCATCTAAATTTTTGTTAAGCCTTATATCACCTTTTCCGCTTATTTTTCAGTTTTCTATTTAATTTTGTCAACGCATCTAATAACTTTTTCAGTAAACTTTAATTACGTGTCTTAAAATAAAATATTTCCTTCACTGTAGATGCCACTGTATATAGCATGTTTGGGTAAATCCAGCCAAAAACGTTCTAATTGCTTTTTGGATAATTTTGATTAAGTGTCAGGAAGTTTTGCATAAGCCAAAAATTTGGAATGTCCGATTTTATTCAAGTCAACCTCCAGACTAGGAAATAATTTATTTAATGGTGTTCCAATATTTATTCGGATGTAAGGTATTTTTTTGTAAATTTGTGCAGCCACTTCTGAAGTTGGAGACCACATACTCTTTGGTTAGCCAGAATCCGGCATAAGTGCTCTGATTTTTCATTTCATGGTTTTGTTAAATCATTCTGAGGTTTCGTTTAGTTTAGGGGTGTCAGGTGATGCAAACTCAGCCTTACATCTTTCTTTTAACAATACCTCTAATAAATTCGCTTCGGTGAATTTCGTACTATTGTCTGCTCTGATGTAACTAACTCTTTTCCCGAGCCGAATACATTTGTCATGTGTATTATTAAATATTTAAGATTGTTACCTGCTCAATCATTACTCTGAACGGGATGTGTTTCAGCATATCTAGTATGATCATCTATTGAGACAATTATTAATATGTTCTCGCT
>JAPYYV010001507.1:0-23957 GCA_030522625.1 Copidosoma aretas | reverse complement strand
CATAATATGCATCATTAGATATATCAGTGCTTAATAAACTACTTTATATGACGATTACTTCGTAAATGAGATCACAATATGTATTTTTATAACGCTAGAAAATTTTGAAAAATTCAACAATTTTTTTCTTGAAAACGGGAATATTAATTGAAAAGTAGCAAGAAACATTTTCTTCTGGGAATTTAATTTATAATACGATAGTATTTTTTTATTTCCATAATTGAATGATTTTGGGAAAAGGATATTGGATCGGCCATTTTGAATTTTTTAATCTGCCAATCAAGATTCGAAAGCATATCATTTTTCCAGAATTTTAAACCTATGAACGTTTTTTTTCAAATCTCTAAAAAATTTCTAGAGCACTGTTTCAGTTGACGAGGAACGTCCCATATATACATACGCATATGTGCACACACCTATCGATTATGGTGCGATAACGAGGTATTAACACGTAACTTAAGTAAAGCTGATATGACATACCCAAGTTCTCTCCCAAAATGAAAATGATCAGATTGTAATGAAAATTTACAAAAATATTATGTAATGTCGTACAAAACGACGGTAAAGTTTCAGGCCGATTCAGAACCTGTGAGCTGCGATATGAACATATCTTTTAACACGTGCTCTTATGGTAATTGTACCGAACTTCATAATTTTGTATTTTTTTTAAGGTACTTCTAAAGATCAGATATTAAAATAATTAAACTATTTTATTCATTAATTGCTCAAGAATGTAAGTGTATTTTTTTATAGTGGTTTAGAACTTCTTAAACGATTATTTATTGATATTGTTAAATATTTAATGTGATAGTCGATGCTTCTCTCACTCATGAACATGTGGCAACGTATCGTTAGGTTAGAACATCTGAAAAACTGAAGTCATGATGCCCGCTCCAGCTGCTTGTCTGCTTTGCAAGCGCAACGTTGCCATATTTCATATACATGAAAAGTTTCATGTTCTCCGACTCTTTCTAATATCTCTCGTTCTCTCTTTTGCCGTGAGAACTCCTTCAACTAGCATAGTTTGTTATTATCGAGAATGTGGTTAACATTGTGCAAATGCAATTATTGTACAAATAATAATTTACCTGAAAATTTCTCCATTTCTTTATCCAACTGATGCCTACGAAGTATTATATAATACATACATCCAGTAATAATACATATATCTTAAAGCTGTACTTATTTTATGACTGCATCATAATATGCATTTCCGGTAACACTAAGTCGAAATAGATAGGTGTGTGCCAATATATATAGATATATATATATATATGTATGTACACCACCATCGTAGTACTAACTTAAAATCAAAGGGAAAAAAAAATTATTTGAAAAAGCTCTTTCTTGCTTCCGAGTTTAAAGAGACTCTTGCTTGCTTGGAAATCTGAAAAGGCTCTTTCTTGCCTCCGAGTTTGAAAAGGCCCTCGCTTGCCATTGACTCTGACAAGACTTTTTATTGCGCTAATCCGACGATGTTTTCAAACAACAGGTGAATCTATAACCTTATCTTTCCGTTAAATACGTATGTAAAAAGAATCTGTTTGAAAAAAAAAGACACCTCTATAACAATTAAGGGGGCTCCTGCGAGGCACCGTATCTATTACACGAATCTTTGAACTCTTATCAAACAGAGTTTAACTTGCAAGTACTAAAAGAATACACAACCAATAAGGCTAAAATTAATTACAGACCTTTCCTAGACTGTTTTGTTTTGACAGTTTTTGTAAAAAGTTGATAAGTGGGATGGTGTTTTGGGATGAAATTCTAACCTAAAAATCGAATTTAATCGATAAAAGTGTGTTGCAAATTTTAAAAAACAGAAAGTGTTCATGACTATGTTGTAGCCTTTTAAGAAGTTATGTGCAAAATTTCAGATTCAAATATTAGAAAGAAAAAGTTTGATAAGCAATTTTGTGGAAAAACTTTGTACCATGCTACGCTGCAGCACGTATTTTCAGCTCTTTTTTGCCACATGCTCGTATATAATTTTAAAAAATCTACGGCTACGTTGGAGCGGCTACGTGCTGATCTGACCAGAATTATACATGCTTAAATACTACGGATTGCATATTGCATAGCTCCTTGTTTAACTGTTTATTTTTAACAATAAACATAAGAAAATGATGTTTCCCATGTTATTATGGTAACTTTAAGCACTTTAACAATCGAAAAAGTCACATCAGATCATTTAACTTTCTCCGCTGAAGCCTTCTTGACTGCAATATAAGTCATAGATGATTTTTTAATTATTGTCCTTTTTTAAATAATTTGTTCTACCATTTGTACAAAGTATCATCTAGAAAAGTCATTTTGCAAAAAAAATGGAATGAATAATATGATAAATAAAAAAAAAAGTTTGTTTACATTTTTTCCAACGGAATAGTGCCATCATAAGATGATTGTACATTACGTCGTATAAAATTACTGAATAAATTACTAGAAAATGAAATGACTAGTTTCATTGAATCATCATTGTCTTTTTCTGAACATATAATGCATTAATATTAGTTAATAATTACTTATTAATTAAACACTTCTTAATTGAATACTTTTTAGGCACGACTGCTTCACAGGAGTGCCTTATATTTTCACTAGAGCAAAAAGTGTAACCAGCTATACAATGATTATTTGGTACATGAAACAAACTTTAAACCTAATATGAGTGTGATCTGAAGTGGTCCAATGATGTATGTAATCAACCATGTGTGTACGTTATCAAGTTTCCAGACTAACTCAAGTAATTTTTATCTGATTGACCTCAAATTTGGTAGATATATTTGTCTTCACCATAGAACGTTATGGTGTAGAATCGGAGAAGTTTCATCAAAGGGAAAAAAATTCAAAGCATTTTTAGAATAGAGCTTCGAGAGGAAAAAATCTTTTTCATCGTTGTAACTTTGCAGATTAACATTTTACGCTAGGGTGTTCTGATAAAAAGATGTAGATCTCAATGATATACAACTTTTGTCTGGAGTACACTTTTCTCTAGGAAGTCAATTAAATGCCCTAGGTCGCAAAAATAACTGAAAACAACTTTTCACCAAGAAGAAATTGACATTTTACAAAAAAGTGGTGGATACAAAAGTTGTAAATCGTAAAAAAATACAACTTTTTTTTATTATACGTTTTACTCTACAATGTCATCCTGATGCTTTAAACAACGAAAATCGATTTAAATTGTCAAAAAAATCATTTTGTGATTCCTATTTTTTTTATCTGACAGTTTAGGTCAAAATGTTAAATACCAAAGTTGTAAAACTAAAAAAATACACTTTTTTATATTCAAAGTTTTTCTCAAAAGTATTGTTATAATGCAATAAATTACGAGAATCGATTTAAACTGGCTGAAAAATCGTTAGCAGTCGTGCCCTACATGCAAAATCTTAGCTTTTTGCATGAATTAATTGCTTTTTTTTTTAATGTTACAACTTCACGTATAATTGACCGTAAAAAGAAGACGGTATTTTCAAGTATAAGCCTACTTTCATGATACTTGGACCTCGAGACTTATTAATAGTCATAGCTGAGGACAAAGGAAATTGCTTTCTGTACAACATTATGTTTCTCAAATATTTTAAGAATGTACTCATGAAACAACAATTACATTCTGTGTGTAATAAGGTTGACGCGCAAAGCGCTACTAGTTTATACACATATACTACAGAGGCTTTAACGTCCTGCCCGCTTCGCGGGCCAATCTCTGACATACAGATAAACTTTCGTCATATATTCTTCATAAAAATTGTTTATTTTGAATTCACTAAATCATAAACTAATTTTCCTTTCCAAACATTTCTCCAAGTACCCAATAATCAAAACATATGCATGTCAGGTAGAAATAAAATTCATTCTTATGGTATATGATGTCATTAAATTTTTGAATTGAGTATCATTTCCTTATTTTGAAGTAAACGCCATAAAACAGATGTCATTTAGGGTTGTAAGGTATTTTTTGGTGAAGATAAAATGATTTTATAAGATATAATTTATTAGATTGGGTATCTCTGATTTAATTATATAATTTTTTTTAATATTGTTTTTTTTTATTTCGTTTCTTGCGTAACGTTAATGATTAGGAGATTATTTTACTACTTACGTCGTTAAATTCAATTAATGTTGACATAAACGTTTATAGACTAAAATTTTAAAAACAATGTTATTTAAAATATCTTAGTATTTTTGTTTAGTGATAGAATTTATTGATGAACGCCATCTTTAATAATAATAAATAAAAAAATTGTTCATTTTTTTAATGTTTCTATTGGATTTTTGATAATGAAAACTATGCATTTATTGTTCATTTTCATCATTTGAAAGATTTATTGGTAATATAAAAAACAATGGTATTTTTATGAAACACAAAAGAGTTAAATTTGTGTCTGTTATTTTTACAAATAGTCATAAAAAATGTTAGAAACTATGAAATTTTTTAGAAAATACTAACTTCATAATGCATGCTAACATTTATGAACTTCGATCTACTTTTTATAATGTAGGACTTTTGTCTTTATAAAAAAGAGTTTAGACTACTACTTAGGTTTTGATTATACATTAATAATTCGCGAGCTTCACGATTTTTCACCTCACTCTTGTTTATCTCTGTTGATGATTGTGTTTCCAGGACTCAGTTTAATCAATTTTAAGGTTATTTTTTTTTTATGATAAAAAAACTTTCTGACCACTCACTTGAAATGTGTATTATACATAATTACTTTTAATATATAGATAATTACTTTTAATATATAGAACATTCCACGACAACTACATGTTGTCAACAAATTTTTTTATCTAAACATGGGGATTAATAGGGCTTGTTGGGAAACTAACTGACCTAAAATTTCAGAACGTTTTAAGTACAAGGGGTTCATTAGTGACAGTCACAATGTTACAATTTCTTTGTCCAAAGCTGCATTTCTTCCTAAAATTATGAAAAATTGTAAAAACATATAAGTTATTAATGGACTCTATTCTGGCGTAGAGTTTGATAAAAATATTTCCAGAATTTTTTGGGGTACCTTAACCCCTATTTTAGGGTTTGACAGTTGAAAAAAAAAATTTTGCGATGTATGACATAATTTTCTTTTTAATTTTATTTTTTAGGTCTACTAGTAATATGTTTTTGTCGCTCAATGGGCCAAATGCGGGAAAAGCGAAAAATACGCATTTTTTAACTTTACATCAACAGTCAGTGTAAGAGTAAAAAAAAAATAAAAACTATATTTCTATGATTTAAAAATTTTTGCGTACAGAGCTAAAGTTTTATTTTTATGATTCGCAATGGTGGACGCGAATACAGACATTTTGTTTCAATAAAACTTTTTTTTATTATAAAAATCCCATTGTATTCTACGAAAAATTCGAAGAAATAAATGTCTTCCGTCATTGTTATATATTATGCTTGGTTTTTGAGAAAAAGAAATTCTTGAACATTTTTGAAATAATACACGTTTTAACATCAAATCATTATTTATTTAGTTAACTATTTTGTTTGGAAGAAATAACAGGTCAACAATAAGATACTATACTATACTCTTCAAGTCGCCAAATGCAAATCTAAAGTTGGATTTTGAAAAATCAAAATGGTGGGCAATTTTTTTCAAATTTATAGGGTTCTGTCGATGTGATATACTAAGAAAGAAAATGATTTTATCAGCCGTATGTGTTTTGTCCGGAGAGCACTCTTAAACTTATTAGTAACGTTTGCGATATGCTCTGTGAACTACACATTCAATAAATGTGGCATCAATTAGAAATCATCGCGCTAGTATTATGATCGAACACTTTTCTATGCACTTGAAAAAAAGGGGCTTTAGGGTTGTTTGTAAATCACACCATCACGTCTGCTATGTCCTGTGGAATTTCATCTTGATTTTCACTTTTTGCAATAAGCTTGCATGTACTGTCGACCTCCAAAACATCATACTTCTTTCATTGCCAGTATTGACGAGCACTTTTTGTCGAGGAATTTTTAGCAGTTATAACATCTTTGATGATTTCTTAAATAGCGTACTTTGATAAAATTTGATAATGTGCAGAAGACGTCGCTTCTTTAAGAAATTAATCTTTTCACGATGGTATTAGCACGTTATTATTTTCTTTGCCATATTTTTCAGAGATACTGGCACGTTACGCTTATAATACTTTACGAACGAAGAATTATCGCAAACTCACACTATAAAGTTAAAATCGAAACATCTAGACAATGTAATGCACTAGCGAGATAAAGAATCATTCAATTTCAATAACAAATTAAAACGATAACGTACAAAATACGTCGTTATTATTAGACAGTTGATATTATGTAATACGAAACTTCATCGCAATTGAAAATATTTACAATTTGCCTGCTCAAGTCAGGCATTTCGAGATTTGTCTAGGCATTTCGCGAAACGTCTAAACTATTTTAGGCAATACCCCAAACGCCTACAATTGATTAGGAAATTCGGGTATTGTCTAAAATTTTAGGCATTTTGCGAAATTCTTAGGCATTTCGGATTTTCCCTGGATTTGGGGGTTTTGCCGGTAACATATGTATACTAGTAGCTCAGTCAACGAGGCTCATTTTACCTCGAGTTTTGACATTTTCGGTACGACGCTTTCTTATTTTTGGTAAAACAGTAAAAAAATGCGCTAAATGAGATTTTTACAACCCGCAGAGTTAGTTATTAGGGAATCATTTTTAAATTTCACAATTACTGAAAAAAAAAGGATTTTTTTTTTACTTTTTGCCGCATATTTCCTCTCCAGTGCATTTTTCAACGTATAAGCCTCATAGGTTTCTTGTTGCTCTTATATTTTTCTGCAAAATAGCGATAGTTAAAAGTCGCTGCATGCTTTTGTTTATCAATAAAATTGCGTCCAAAGTCCAAAAACTCAATTTTTTTCAAAATACAAATACCTCGGGAAAAAAAATAGCTAGAGGCTTGAAATTTAAAAACTATCACTCTGGACAATTTATATCAGTGCTTTAAATTTCAACGAGGTCGGTTTGAAAACTTGACGAGTAATTAGCAAACAAATTATCTTCTCTTCCTTAATTGCAACATGCGCCATTTTTTTTCTAATCATTGTATTGTAATAAAGTTTTTCAGTAAATTCAAAAAACTATTTAAATTTATTATCCCGTTGGAATTTTTTAAAATATTGATTTTGGCCGATTTTATAACGATTTAGGATATTGTAAAAATAAGTCTGCTGTGTACGTACTCGTATTTTCAAGAATCTATTTGTTGAGTTCAGGCGACAGGATTATGCATACTATGAGATTCTTCATATAACTAGATCCCGCTTACAATTCCAATTATTACGGGAATCAACGTGATATTGGATTCCACATGATACGAGATTGAGTACACAATATAATTCAACATACGACGAATTCCCACATATTATGGTATCCTATATTCAAAAAGATCCTGCTTACGGTCCCAAATATTACGTGATCGTAAGGTTTACGGAATTCCACATGTTTCGGAATTTTAAAAACTATGGAATACCACATATGACGGGATTCCACGTACTATGGTATTCTATATAGAAGAAGATTCCGCTCATAATCCAACATATCCCAGGATCCTACGTAGTATACGATCCCACGTGTTACGAGATGTAGTACACTATGAGATCCCACGTATGATGGGATCTTCGTACTATCGAAACCAATAGATAAAGAAATCTCGCTAATGATCCCAAATGTCACGAGTTTATACGTAGATAAGGATCCTTTATAGTACGAAATTCAGTTTACTATAGTATTGTACATACTACAGAATTCATCGTACTATGTGATTCTATGTATAAGGAGATCCGGCCAACGATCCAATATATTACAGAATCCCACGAGTTGTGGAATCCGGAATTTTATATGATTAAGTACACTGTAGGATCCCACATATGACAGAATTCCACGTTCTACGGAACGCTATGTATGGAAAGATCCTGCTTACAATCTTAAATATCATAGAATCCCATGAAGTATGGGATCCTTAATGTTACAGTATTAAGTACACTATAGGATCCAACATACAACCGGTTCACACGTACAACGGGATTTTATTTACTAATATATTTCGCTTACGATATTGAATATTATATAATTTTTCGTGGTATGGGATCCCCGAAGATACGAGATTTATTACACTATTTGATCCCACGTACAATCGGATCCATCGTAACTTCGTTTGCCGAAGTCACTGGGAGTAGGAATTTGACTGTTCAAAGAGAGCACGATTTCGATTCACTTAATGAACTTTCTATTTATTTAAACACTGTGATTGTTACAAAAAAATCAGTGTAATCCTGGGCAGAATAAAAATGTCTTTACGAACTTTAACGAAAATAAGTTTCAAAGGCGCGAAAAACTTCGCCGAATACAACAGCGGTAGGCCTCGCTGGTTGCGAGTCAAGAGTCGGGACGAGAGTAATAATTGAACATACGTCGAGCAAGTGCTCTTCCGTCTGGCCTAAGATTAATACACAACACACACACACATAAACAACTCAATCTATCTCGCACTCGCACATACCCACGACATGCCGGCACTCAATAGCTTCGCGTAGCTAGTACACGCATACCTGCACACAGCGATCGGCCTTAACATACCGCCCACCATGATCAAATAGTAAATTTGCATCGTAATAAAATGATCAGACATATCAGAGTTTTCAACAACAAATTACACTTGCAAAATTCAATTAAACTTTATACAATTCAAATAACGCGAGTCAACCAACAGTTTAAGCTACTTATAATTATAATATAACCATTGACGCCTCTTACAATATCTGCAAATTCAAAAGAAACAACGAAGTAACAAGATAGACTCAATGGCAGAATAAACAGCTCGATCATTAACTCTCCACTAACTTACGCGTATCGCCGCTTGCCTGGCGAGGTCTATGGACTTAGGCGGAAAAGTCGTGATTGGAAGGCAACCAAATAAGTTTACTTAGCGGTCTTTTAAACTGAGTAGCAGCCGTTTTGATAGTCGCCACTCGATGCGAACCATCCGTTCCCGGATGCAACGCCATATCACGACCCAGCGGCCATCTCGTCGGAGCAAAAACCAATATTTTATGATGACCACATCTCCGATCTGCAGACGGCGATCAGGATTGAGCCACTTGGCGCGTTGTTGCATCCGGGCCAAAACCTCCCTCTGCCACCTGATCCAAAAATGCTTGTTTATTTGCGTAGTCATCAACCATCTAGAACGAACAAAATAATTATCAGCCACATCGCAAGGCTCAGGCACAGAAAGCAAGGGGACATCAATTAAAAAATGACCTGGGGTAAGGGGGACCAATTCAACGTCCGAGTTAGGCATAACTAACGGCCGCGAATTTGATACACCACCGTGCTAAGGTAAGGTGCTAAGGTTCTTCAAAGGTAAGTTTCATTTCACCCACGACCCGTTTAAGATGTCGTTTAACGGCTTTTACCCCGGACTCCCACAAGCCTCCAAAATTCGGCGCCTTACGCGGAATAAACTTCCACGAGACTCCCTGCGAAGCCAACTCAGTAGCAACGTCCTGACTGCATACAGAAGCTCGCGAACATAATCGCCTTAATTCAGTCACCGCTCCCAAAAAATTGGATCCATTGTCAGAGAACACCTCGCTAGGCAAACCCTCACCGAAGCAAACCTACCAAAGGCCGCCAAGAAGGCTGAGGTCGTGAGATCCGAGGCTACCTCAATATGCATAGCCTTTGTCACAATGCATACAAAAATGGCAAGATAACCCTTGTAAGCTTTCTGTCCCCTTACCGGAGCTGCTTTAACCCAAATTGGTCCTGCATAATCGACTCCCGTTCTAGAGAAAGGATGAGCCGGTCGCGTTTTCTCAGCTGGCAACGGACCCATTTGTTGCTCTATGGAGATGGCGTTGAATCACGCACAACGATTACAATTATGGACGATCTTTCTAATAAAATTTCGACCACGAACAATCCAATATCGTCTTAACAGAAAACTTTGCACCTACCCCGAGCCCCCGTGCATGGTAACTGCATGAGCATGTCTAATCAACAATTCGGTTACCCAAGTATTCGCGGGTAAAATCATAGGATGCATCTCATTAAGGGACAGATAGGAATTTTGCAATCGACCTCCTCCTCGTAAAACACGATTATGATCCACGTAAGGAGAGAGTCAATACAGCGAACTTCGGCACGATAAACTTTGACGAGACTCCAACTCAACCAGCTCAGATGAGAAAAACACCGACTGAACCAGCTTCACTATGATAACTCGTGCCTTATCCCTCTCTACTGCTGTCAGGAAGGATCTGTGTTCCAGTTCGAGGGGGCGAGCTGTGATTATCAAAATGCGACCGACAGCCCCTACACACCTCTCCCAAGATGAAATATTCTGCAATCGACTAAGCGCATCCTCTGCATCAACGGCTGATAAGAAACAAAAAATAGATTTCCGCGTCTCCAATTTGGTCGAACCAGCGTCATAAAACCTTGACTGCAGCCACTCAGTCACGTCACGACGCAACAAGTCCGGTCCCTGCCACCATGGCTCGCAATCCTTCAAGGCTAACGGAGTCTGACCTCGTGTCGCGAGATCAGCCGGATTATCAGCTGATTTTACGTGATACCATACAGTATCACGCACTTTAGAGAGAATATCGCTCACGCGATTTGCTACAAATAATTTCCAATGGGACGGATACGACTGAAGCCAAGCCAGGACGACCTGTGAGTCTGACCAACATATTACTTGACCCGGCTTCTTATTAATGCCTGATAAAATATATTAAATTAGTCTAGCTAACAGCGCGGCTCCACAAACCTAGGAAGACTGACAACTCGTACAGGCACGACCTTGGATTTTGACACCATCAAGCGAGACACACCTAAAGACGGACAACTCATATATACACACGTGGCATAAGCACGCTCAGAGGCGTCATAGAATCCGTGCAGCTGCCAATCAGAGGTGAAAAGCAGACCGTACCAACGAGGCACTCTAATATTCTCAACCTCAGAAATACTGGCCTGAAATTGAATCCACTGCTTGGCCAAATGGTGGGGAACTGCTCTATCCCAATCCACACCGAGCATCCATAGCTGCTGAAGGACTAACTTGGCTACAATTATAATTGGAGATAACCATCCCATTGGATCAAATAAACGAGCGATCTCCGACAAAATACTTCACTTAGACACATCAGATGATTGCGACTTAGATACCTGAAAGTAAAACACATCGTCAGCCAGCTTCTACCTGAGACGTAGAGTGGACACACCCTCAGACACCTTAATATCCCGAGAAGTTTCTACCAATCCTTGTCGGATACCAGATGCTAGTTCAACGCTGTTAGTGACCCACTCATCTAATTCCATTCCTGCCAATTCCAAAATTCCGACTAACTCCGCCTGTATAAGTCGAACTTAATCCACAGAATCTCCTCCGACAAAAAAATCATCTACACATCGTGCAGCTCGCAATGCCTCCGCTCCATCTGGAAATTGAAGCAAACCCGCATTGGCCAAATAAGGCGCACAAGCCATCTCATAAGTGACTGTAGACAGGCGATAAGATACATAATTCGAAAGGTCATCTGCAGACCAAAGAATACGCTGCCAATCTCTGTCCTCTGAATGAATTAAAAATTGACAAAACATTTTGACGATATCACATGATAACACAACACGATAAAAACACCAACGCATAATAATATATACAATGTCCTCTTGTAATTTAGGTCCCACATGGAGAATAGAATTCAACGACCTTTCTGTTTGATCAACCTGCGACACATTAAAAACCACCGGAAATTTTCCACTCCCATCATTCTTTACTACTGGGTGCTGCGGCAAATAAAAATGTGGTACATTGGTGACCTGATCATAACGTACTCTCTCCATGTGACCCAAACTTATACTCATGCATAAACCTAAAGTAAGCCTCTTCCAGCGACGAATCTCGCGCTAATCGTCGCTCTATGCGACGCAAGCAAGCCTCCGCCGCCCGCCGTGAATCCTCGAACACCGGAGCCGACGCAAAGGGCAGGCGAAAGACATAACGTTCCTCTTCGGGCCTGGTGTGGGTCTTCTCAAAATAACGCACACATTCCAGTTCTGCCGCTGTGAGTTGAATATGCTCCGGAACCTCCTACAACTCCCAGAACCGAGTGTGCACCGTAGTGAGCTCCTCGTTCACCAAAGCGCAAGCGACCAATGATGATCTCGGCTCCGCGTCTGAGGCTTCAACTCCTCCTAAGAGCGCCCAGCCAAACACGGTGTTGATCGCTACGGGCAGCCCCGGCTTCCCTCTACGAAGACCGTCGCGAATGACCGAAGCCCACACGCGTGCACCCAGCACGACATCAATCCGCCCCGGCATGCCGCGGCACTTCACAGTGCGGATCAGCCAGTCGCAGTCCGATCAGATGGTCCAAATCTTCCAACGGGACCGGCGAGCGTGGCATCGGCGCAGTAACTCGTCACAGGACCAAAGCTGTAACTGGTAAACTAAAATTAGCCTGTTGCGGAGATTCAATACAAAAGGATAGTGAAATAATTTGAGATTATGTTAGTCGAGTCGCCAACCCCCTGCAACGCGACATGACTTGTTCTTCGCTTGAGCGACATCGACTGCACCAGATGCTCCGACACTATAGACTCCTCAGATCCAGTGTCCAACAGCGCCCGAGCCGTGACCCGCACTCCCTCATGCACGAGAGTCACGCAAGCCGTCGAGAGTAGCGCCCCTCGTCCTACACATTCAGTTACTCCAGTCATAGTTGCTGCATGGTAACCCGACGCAGCTGTACCAGAGTCAGTGGTCGATCCGATCGAACCCGGAGCCGCCCTACAGTCCACCGAATCCGCATCCCGGTCCCGGTGCAGCCTGATGTGGTGTTTGAGTCCACAGACCCGACAGCCGCTCTTACCCGGACATTCCGTGGCTCGGTGTCCTGAGGCCAAACAATCAAAGCACAGGTTATGCTTTCGGACATGATCTCGCTTAGCCCTGTGAGCTAGAGCCTCGAATGACGCGCATCTTCAAAGTCCATACGCAGACGCACACAGTAGGCATGATCCAGCTCCACCCTCGTCTGCCGAACACGACGAAATGTTGACAGTGGCCTTCCTGGTCCCCCAAGTCCGACCTCCGGACGTCTGGACAGAACCCTGATGCCCCTGTCCCAGCGCACCAAGCTGATCCTTTGAACAACTGTCCCCCGACTCCATCCAGTCGAGTGTTCGAATTCGGTCCGTCAGAAAACCCGAAACCTGCGCAAACGAAGGAAAATTAGTATCGAGAGACTCCACATGCCTGGCCCAATCCAAGCGTGTACTCTTAGGCAGCTTTCCAACTATATGGAAAACTAACAAGTCGTTCCGATGATTGACTGGTCGTCCCAGCTCCCTGAAAGCACTAACATCTTGATCACGTCGGTCATTGACACATCCCTCAACACGAGCGCATCGAACTGATCACGGAATGGCTCCTAGCGCGCCAATGCACCATCGAACTTCGGCAGCCTGATCCGCTCCAAGGGAGTCTGCTGCACTGACACCGGATCCGGCGCAGGAGGACGCGGCCCTGGCGGCCCCGGCCGTAGCAGAGCGATCTGCTCCTCCAACCAAACCTGCGCGTCCAGGTAATGTTCCTCACCTGTCGCAAACAAATCCTGGGTGAAGTACGGACTCTCCTTCAGTTCGTCAGCCCGCTCCGAAAGCTCCAGATCTCGCTACACGAACTGAGTACAATACGAATCCAACAGTCGCATTCGACCATCACAATATGGCAGCGTACGCTGATCTGCCGCTTTATCCTTGTTGGTATTTTGCGAAAACTTTGCGAGCAGTTCCAGTGTTCTTATCTGCTGCGTTAAAAGCTTAACTGCCTCGACTGCCATGACTCTCTTCCACAAAGTCACGCCGCAATTCAAGAGCAGAAGTTAAAAAAGGAGAGAGATCTAAACACTCAACTCTACCTTTGTTGCTCGGTAAGCACAGCGCCGGTCTTGCACGGCCAACTCCTCTCCTCTCTCGTCCCGCTCGTTCGCCTTGCTACAGCGCTCTCCAGCCCAGCGCCTTTCACTTTCCCAATGACGTCACAAACGGTTCAATTTAACTGCCACCTGGTTTACTGGCATGAATCGCTGACGTCACGCTCCTCCTGTGCCACGTACTCGTCGTGCACTTAAAATGGCTGTCTCACAGCAACACTGACAGATCCAAGAATTTTCTCGATTATGCACTCCACTGAACTTTTATCGCTCCATCCTCACTCCATCCGGCTCGAGGGACCATAAATTATGTTGAGTAGATAATTTGCTATGTTGCCGAAGTCACTGGAAGTAGGAATTTGACTGTTCAAAGAGAGCACAATTTCGATTCACTTAATGAACTTTCTATGTATTTAAACACTGTGGTTGTTACAAAAAAATCGGTTTAATCCTAGGCAGAATAAAAATGTTTTTACGAACTTTAACGGAAATAAGTTTCATAGGCACGAAAAACGTCGCCAAATACTACAGTGGTAAGCCTCGCTGGTTGCGAGTCAAAAGTCGGGACGAGAGTAATAATTGAACATACGTCGAGCAAGTGCTCTACCGTCTGGCCGAAAATTAATACTAATATCAATTCTGAAGAGTAATATTTTCTTAAATTTTTAAGCCACTAGCTATTTTTTTCCACGAGATACGTTAAAAAGATTAAATTTTTCGACTTTGGACGACATTTATGAATAAACAAGAGCATGTAGCGACTTTTAACCACAGCCCTTTTTGAAAAAAATATAAGTGCAACAAAAAAACTATGAGGCATATACTTAAAAAAATACAATGGAGAGGAGATATGCAGCAAAAATTAAAAAAAAGTCTTTTTATTCAGTAATTGTTAAATTAAAAAATGATACCCCAACAACCCACTCTGCGGGTTGTAAACATCTTAATCAGCGCATTTTTTTCACGTATATTAAGGTAGCGCATCCATTCACAAACCCCATACCCAAGACAGGTAGGCAATTTATAGCTAATTTGCAGTGAATTTCTGGTGAAAAAATTAGTTTTGTAGGACCCTTCTATCGCCAAATACGCACGGATGTGCCGGCTTGATATCAAGTTAGCACAACTTCCCGCTATGCTAGGCCCGTATAGGGGCAAAAAGGCATCATATTTTGTAGTCAATTTGTAACTTTAAGATTAGCGTGAGGTGGTGAGTCGAAAAATCGACCCGGTCAAATTTTAAAGTGTTCCGAGGTACTAAAAACGACAAAATGCCACCAAAGTCATTTAAGGGTCTCTACAAAATCATATTATTTGTAGCTTATTTGTAGTAAATTTGTAGTGAATAAATTAAATTCGTAGTGAACTAATTAATTTTGCAGGGTCTTCTCACCGCCAAATACGATCGGATGTGCTGGCTTGGTATCAAGCTAGCACATTTTCCCGCTATGCTGGGCCCGTATGGGGGTGGACAAGACATGATATTTTGTGGCTAATTTGTAGCTTCAAGATTAGCGTGTGGGGGTGAGTCGAAAAACCTCACCTGCCAAATTTAGGGGTGTTCCGAGGTGCCAAAATCGACAAAATTCCACTAAAGTCATTTGAGGATCTTCACAAAATCGTATTATTTGTAGCTAATTTGTAGTGAATTTGCAGTGAAAAAATTGATTTTGTAGGGTCTTACTATCGCCAAACACGCACGGATGGGCCATCTTAGTATCAAGCTAGCACATCTGCGGCTTGATATCAAGTTAGCATATCTTCCCGCTTTGCCGGGCCCGTATAGGGGCAAAAAATACATCATATTTTGTACCTAATATGTAGCTTTAAAATAAGTGTGTTTAAGTAAGTCAAAAATTACCCCTGCCATATTTGGGGGTGTTCAAAGGTGCCAAAATCAATGAAATGCCACCAAACTTATTTCACAGATTTTACAATATCATATAATTTGTAGCAAATTTGTGCATGCAAAAAAAAATCACAGTCACTTTTACCGTTAATTTACGGTCAAGTTCGGATTAGCTATAATATTTACCTTTAGGGCGTACCTCGGGCCGTTTTGCAACCCTGATACGCCCTCGATAGGAAAAATAGGATACGGCACTCATGTGCATCTGACCCGAAGGGTCCCAACGGTCTCTCTGGCGTTGCATCGCAAGCGCCTTCGGGCCCAGGGACCGCCTTGGAGACATACACATTTGTGACGAAAACTACTATTTTTCGACATAAATAATCTTTATTTCATTTTTTTATATTAAAAGGCAGTTTCTTTACGGAGACGTATTTTTATGAGTGAATATTATAGGTTAGAAAAAAATAAATATTAAAGTATGTTCATATTTTTTTTAATCATAACATATAAAAAATATATGATGAATTGTAATTACACAAAAATTTAAATGTGATTTGGAATAAATCCGCCTTCTTTGCACAACAATAAATTCTAGTAGTAAAAAATTAAAATAATAATATTAATAATTCTAATAATAATTTCTCAAGCCCTTATTTTCTTCAAGCGCAAAATATGGAGACAAGCAATAAAAAAGACCGACTTTTAAGAGTACGATAGAGAGAGCGAGCACGATAGCAGACAACTCGAGACAATTAACGGCTCTCTCTATCTCACTTACTTTTACAGGTATTACCGAAATGCCTTTTTCATTTTTTTACTCAATATTTTGCGCTTGTAGAAACAGAAGTCAAAGTGTACATTAATAGAAATTTTTCCGCCCTACACGCTGGTATTTTAATGTTTTCTGTATCTCAAACCGTTTACAAGATATAAGCAAAACCAACTTTAAAACACGATTTTAACATTATTTCAACACTTCAAAATAGTTATAACTAATTTATTCACAGTCAGCGGGCTTAATTACTTATATTATAAGAAATGCCTACTTGTCGATCAATTTTTTGATTTAGTAGTTTCTTGGTTGGTCCCCATAAGTAATAAAAATAAAGATCAAATCGTTATGTTGTGTAGCACAATCGAACAGGGCTCCGACTACCATGCAATCTGAAGAGTGGGGGTTCGTATATACTAGTGGGGCTTCGCCCTAGCAAGCTCTGCGCGCTAACCCTCATATTTTTATATTTTTATTCATATGTCCAATAGCTAATACAAAAATTTATTCTTTATTAACAACATGCGTACACACGTACATAACTAGAAATCGACACATGAAAATTCGTTTCAAATTCCAACTAATATATTCAATGTAAGAAATTAGTTCACTGATTTAGCAAATCATTTTTACGAATGCAAAACTAATAAATGACTCTAATTAGTATTTAAGGTTAAGATTTATACATATGTATCTGTACATAATTTTTATAGGATAATTGTTGTTACATAAACAATTAAGCGCTTATTTTTGGTCATATCGGAAAATTTTTAAATCAATTATGAATATGAGTTCGTAACACGATAACAATTTGAAACTCTTACTTAATATTAGCTAAAATAAAAGATTTCGTTATTTATTTCTTGTACAAATTTTGACATCCTATTACATTCCACTTTCCTGTGGGAAAACTACTTAAAATTAATTCACTTTAAAATAATACTAATAGTATTTACAATAGTACCTAGTGCGAAATTGATACAACTAAGTTGATGATCAATCACCTTCATATATCAACATTGGATCATGTGAGAATTACTTTTCATATTGACTTAATATTTAAATTTTAAAAAGTCACAACGTTTCATTCCGCGTTCAAGCTTTGCTTTGCGGTCCCTAATTTACTTATATTTTCAAAAAGTCATATACTTTTATACATCATCTACCTATTTCCTTGCACTATGTTTATGGCTCTCTTCTGCATATCTATACATTACCTTTTAATTCATTCATTCTTACACATCTCATTATTTCCTTTTTGTCTATTTCTTTATGTATAAATATTTTCGCTTTTTTTTTATTGCAGAGCCTACATTTTATCATCCAACACCTTCTTGTTTTCGTCTTTTCTACAGTCGTATATCTCAGACTACACCATTTCTCTTTAAAATCCCCTGCTAAGTTTTCCTTTTCCTATTATTCATCTCTCTTTAGTTTGTCTTTTATTTCTTTACAATATTTGTCAATGACTATCCTGTTTTTTTTTTTGTTTTCTGATTAATATGTCTTTCTACCACTAGTTAGATTCTATTAAATTTTCTCAAGCTCATTATTCTCGGTTACCCTTTTCATAAGTCCTATTCGTTCCCTATCCCCCAAGTTTTTATATCCCACTATAACTACTTAGCCCCGTTTTGTAGAATTTTCATTGATTATGCTCATTAATTGTTCCACAAAGCATATGTGTGGCTGCCTGCTCCTATCTATTTTCAAACTGTGCAAGAAGGAATTATCTGACCTTTTTCTTTTGTCTACTTTATGACAACACTTTTGCCTCTATTTTACATGTACATCCTGGTGTGCTTGATTTCAAACCCAACATTATTTTTGAAAATCGGTTTAAATTTTTTTCTGCATTTTTTTTCACTACTAAGTCTTTGCACCGTATAAGCAACCTTTTTTTATTATTAAAACCATAAACTTTAGGTATGATTGTATTATAAATAAAATTTCATAATTTAGGAATATGATTCAAGAAGTTTCATAAATTTTTATAATAACTGTATAGAAACATTTTGAAAAGAATATAAGGGAGTCGGTGGGGGCAGTGGAGGGGGAGGTAAGGGCTCAAAAAATCATGTGGGGGAACGGTAAGAGGCATGTGGGTGGCGATGAAGGGGTGGTGCGGGGGTTCGATGAAAAATATTCTAATTACGAATAACGGAGAAGACAGGAGAATTTGCCCTTATTTGTGAGGGTCCTGTGGGGGGCTGTAGGGGAGCGGTGGGGGCGCTGGGGGGTTGTGTGGAATGCCCAAACAAATAACTATATAATATAGGTAGATATGTAAAATATAGCATGTATAGATATGTGAATATATACTATATAAATAGACATGTTAAAAAAAATTCATTTTTCTAACTCTGAGAATCGAACCACAAATATATATACATTTTTTTTTATATTATAGTGCTGTACCTCCGGCGGTTTTTCTAAAGGCATGTTATTTTACTTGTACCCACAATATAAAAGCACACATGACAAACTTTAGTTTAAGCCCGGGTTCAGTTGAAAACAGCAAGCGGGGCCAAATATGGAAACATTTCACGTTGGGGTTAATTACTGGCTAAAACGTGCTTTTTTTGCCCTAAAATGAGATTTTCCGTCATATTTAACATAAATTTAAAGCCCTCGTAGTTTCACTTCTACTAAACATTTTTGGCTCAACCAGAGCTTTATTAAAAGCTCTTTTTAAGGGATATCGAGCAATATATTATTGAATATTATATTTAAATCCAAATGTGATCTACAACCAATGGAATAACACTACGATTATTCTGAATTTTGTGGCATTTGAGTATTCGACCAATATTTGCTCAGAGTGAAGTATGAGTATTCACTCGGACAGTAATTCAAAGAGCTTCAAAAGAGCTTTGATTTAAGCATTAAAAGAGTTTATAATGATGCTCGGATGGGAAGTTACGAGCAAATAAAAATTATGTTAAAAAAGCAGCAATTTCATAGATTACAAGATTTTTCGTACAAAATTTCGATTGTCCGCAAGTGCACTATTTTTCATCGTTTTTGACTCAGCCAGGGCTTAAATTGAAGGTCTTTTCACGCACTTTCGACTGTGTTTTTAACTGATCCTATAAATTTGTACATACCGGAGCTACAGTTGAAAGAGTGAATGCGTGATTTTTGCAATGATTCGATTTTTGCGTGGCTACGTTCTCTTTGCTGTAACTCTTCTTAGGATGGAAATTTTGGGTTATCACAGTAACCCACGAAAATATCATTGCAACTTTTGGTACCCCAAAAGTATTTTTTTTTTACATGGATTATGACATACATGTATCTATACTTTATAGGTATCACAGGTAATATGAGCGCCTTGCTGCTCTTTAGCGGCCAATTTTTTTATGCTTACTCATTCAGCTTAGCCCGCTTAGCCCTAAGGAAGGTACTAATTCGGCCGAGTGCTAAGAAAGATGTCAATTCGGCTGAGCGACAAGAAAGGCACCGATTCAGACGATTTCTTTAACAGCTTGGTGTTTTCATGGCCATAACATGCCAAAATTTTGATTGTACATTCAATCATTTGTACATTAAAAAACACAATATTACAGGTTGAAAAAAATCAGGATTGTAGCTTTTTATGTGTACGAAAACAACTGTTGAAGAGACTGGTACCTTTTTTCTCCCAACCGACAATATACACATATTACACTTATAAACTCCAAACTTCCTTTCGCGCTAAAAATATTATAAGAAGACACAGTACCTATGTATACCAAAATAGTTACAACGGGGGTGTTGCATGAAGAAAAAATTGTTTTTACGATTTTTGATCCGTTAGGTAAATGATTAAAAATATTGCATTTTTTCTTTTTTCATACAAACAAAAATTGACTAAGATCGAAATTTATGAGTGAGGGAAAATTACATTACGATTGCTTTCAATTCACAGCAATAAAGACGTCCTGTGCCCCTGCTTCAGAATTTTTATAGGCCCTATATTAACTCAATTTTTGTTTATTTTGTTTATATGAACAAAGAAAAATATGTGTCTACTATTTTCGATAATCTAACTGATAAATCAAATGAAATTATTCAACATTTCAATTTCGGTAGCACAAACGCTATAGACCGGCAAAAACACTCGATTAACATTAAAATATGCACGCAACTCTAACACTTTACGGCACTTGAAGTCATTTAAATAATCTACTGTATCTGTCACATATGACGTTCTTTTTTCTCCTTTAATTGCTCTCATTTATTGAATCCATCTCTCTACATCTTTTAAACAAGAAAAAAAAACAAATTGGTACAACGCGCAAAAGTTAATAATACATTTCAAAATACATGCAAGAGTGGCAGCTAGCCGAAATCTGGTGCATTATACTAAAGAGAGAAAAAGTGACACAGTTACATACTTTAGACAGGCTAGATATATTAAAAACAAAGTAGCCCTGAAACATCCAATGGATTATTTTAAATATTTTAGAGAATGTTGGAGTATGGAGATGCCATGGCTGCTATCAATCCTCCTGTACAGTTTTTTTCTAAATCATTAAAAAAAAGGAGTGTTGAAATACACGTAATTTTTTGAATCTTAAATCCACAAAGATACAATGTTTAGTTTAGGATTGTATTAAATAATATTATAATTGGATACTGAAAATTTTTAGGTATAAGAGACGGTTCAACCATCAATTTAATTTAAATAAATTTTGACGTTCAAAACACATTTTTCGGTGAGCAGAATGCTGAGCAATAAATTAAAACCAGGACAAAACTTAAAAAATTTATAATTTGACCAGGCGTGCAAGAATTAATATCATAAGACATTTTTGGGTAAGCTACAAGTGCGCTGTAGCTAGTTCGGTGCTTTCAAAATGATCCCAATATTTGACAACCGAAAGAGAAGCGTATTAAAATTCTAGCAAGTAACTACAAGGAAATAGATTAGTAATTATATATTGGTTTAGTTACCTCCTTATGCATGTTATTGTTTTCTTTTAGCCTCTTGAGACCGATTTCAAAACTTCTGAATTATTATATTTCTGAACGTGGTGACTTTTTTATAGTATAACAACAATTTTAAAAAAACAGTCGTGGGTCGGTGCTTAGGTATAGCCATGTATTTATTTTCTATGTTATAGGTGTTCATGTTACGTTGTGGCTAAAAGCAGTACAATAGAGAAGTTTCATGTTTTCTAAATTTTTTCAGTAGTAAATGGTACGCTGAATATGCGTGTAAAACGGTTTTTTTTTTTACCGTGTAATAAATTTACAATAATTAATTGAAATTTCAAGTCACATTCAAACCGATATCACGTGATATGACGTCAGTTTTTCCCAATATATTACAGGGTTTGTTCGGTTTTTATTTTACAAGTGAACGAAAATCGGAACTAACCTTATTATCTTTAACAGCACAGATCATCATATGGTTATGTAGCACTCATTAAGAGTAATATTATCTCATAACGCGTTGAAAGCACTTCTAGTAGATTTTCTAACATTGCGTGAAGAATTCTGGTTATTTACAATAAAATATTTTCAAGTAAAAAGCTCAATAACTTATTCTAGCAGCCTGCTATAGCTTTCGGTGTCAAAGCATATTGAAATTTGTTAAAATGACCTCCTAACTCAATGATTTACGGCACAAAACTTGAAGGCAATAAACTTCTAAAAATTCAGAACAAATCATGTCATGGTCACATGATATCGATTTGAATGTGAACTTGATTAACACGCTCAAGAAATAATTTTTTGCTAATTTACTCGTTATTTAATGGTAATATTATAATCGACATGTATTTAATTGGGATTACTCTAGCAATAGAAAGTATTAGTTGACTGAATCCTGCTTCATGCAAGTTCTCTATAGTATAAACATTTTAGCTCGTATTAGCTAACAATGTTGGTGATTAGAAAAGTAAGTTAAATTGTTCAATAATTCATTGTAACCTTACCGATTAAGATCCAACAAAGATTTCTATCTTTTTTCTTTGTTGCCTACAATTGTACACTAATATGTCATTTCCATAAGTAATTTGCAGTTATTACATGTTTAAATATATTTTGTATTTTTTTGCCTTTGAACGTAAAAACCATGTGTTTACATTGTAATTCATTAAAACAGCATTTTTTCTTTAACCAATTTTCTTCCATGTCTGAATTTATACAAATTTTTTCAAAAAAATCTCACATATCTTCACTATAAAGGCTGTGAGCACTTTGGAGAGAGAGAGGAATGAAGGACGGAAGGAGATAGCAGGTGACTAACATTTAAACCTAGTCCTAATCCTACAGCCATTCCACATTCGCCAGGACGAGTCCTGTGGGTAGGGAGACCACTTTAGAAAGTTATACGCCTGATAGAATACTTCTAAGATGTTATGAATTGAGCTAAAAATCAATTTCAAATTCAAATTATGTTTTATAATATATTGGAGTCGACCGTAATCTTGAAAAAGCATCACCAGTCGAGCCACTTAGAAACGTTTGGTTGGACTATTAGCTTCAGTCATATTTTTTAAATAACTAATACACGTAACTAAAAAGAGAAAAATTGCTCCTGTGCGCGAACTTATTAAATAATATGCATATAGTGTATAGTGTACTTATAATGTTATGTTGTAAAAAATTTCGAAAATTTCAGCAAAAATTTGGAGGTTAGGGAAGTATTGAGAATTTTATGAGTAGACCGATTAATAGGGGGTTTTCGTATAAAATAAATGCCAACCAAGATGTTTAAGCGAAATTATCTTCGTTATGGTATTTAGAAATACCGTACTCAAATTTAAACAGCTAGTTTGTTCTTATTATTTTTTTATGAGCCGCTGAAGGGCCGGAAAACGTTTATTTTGTTTGTATAAAATTTCCCGCACATTTTATGAAGAAATGTTTTATACAAAAGTTGTAGGCGTTTCAAATATCTACAAAATGAGCCCTGATGCGTTAAAATTCATTTAGCAGTTTTTTTACAAATTGAAAAAACCGCTCAAAATCACTGTTTTTTATTCAATTTATTAAACAAACAATTTGTAACATAGACATCCGAATTTATTATGGACTATTGTTTATGACGTAGAGTATACGTGGTATTTTTTTGGAATTTTTTAGTTGCAAATTTTTTGCAAAAATCCATTTGTTTATTTATTTTTTTTTTTAATAGTTCGTCAATGGAAACATGGAAATGGTGTGTAAATGAAATAAGTCATTGTTTTTCATTAATAAAATATAATTATGAAAAGTAAAAAAAAATTATCATTTCAAATGTGATAGAGTACAAAAAAAGTTAAGATGAAATGTATCATACATATCATGTGCATATTTTCTGTCGTTTAGCTCCAGGCATTTCTTTTTTATCTTCGCTTTCAACCTCTTCTGTATCATCTTCTTGGT